>MU619237.1:343824-356865 GCA_025201805.1 Parasitella parasitica
AAAAAAAAAAAAAAAAAAAAGTAGCCAAGAAAATTTATAAATAGGATGCGAATCAAAAGAAAAAAAAAATTAGTCCAGTGACGACAGTAATAGGAGAAGAAGAATGAAGGGTCAAAGGGGGGGGGGTGAGGGATGTGGTTGTAGTAATAAAAAAAAAGCAAATTTATAGTGTAGGTGACAGGTTCCATATTATCAGCCATCCAGCCACCGTGCTCAACTGCCCATTCTTGTAATCCTTTCTTCCATCATACCAACTATCAATACTAGGCGATGAAAAAAGGGACATTGGAATTAACTTTTTGGTTTAGTTGTTGACTACGCTGAATCTTCTTTAGCTCAAATTCTGTAAATATTTAAACATCATTTGGACCTTCCATTCACAATTGAAACTTTTGGATTCCACATTTGCCATCATAGTTTAGCCTTCTATCACTTCATTGCTCAGTTTTTACGTTTTTTTAGATCCCTGAATTTGAGACGTAGCCAATATAAATTTCTATCACCATTCAAAAAAGAGTAAAAAGTCTTCGGTTTGGCCCTAAAGACATTATAAAAAGTTTTTAGAAGCATCCTTTTCCTTTATCATAGTGTTCTGGACCCATAGCTTATGTTTATTTACTAACGATTTGCTGGAAATAGTAATATGTGCCCAAAAAATGCTTTGTATTTGCCAAAGGATTTTGACATGTATTCATTCATTATAAACGAAACTTTAATAAAGCTGTAGTTGCTATGGCAATGAATTGGTAACAAAGGGGAAATTTATCTTGCCATGGCAACAGAATCCAGGGCGTTTGATATAACGTGTATTGGACCATGCACATCATCTGGGCCGTGACAAGTGTATAACTTCCCGCGGGATGATATAAATAAACAAAAGGCAAGATGCCACAAAAATATTTATTTGTAAACAAGGAAATATATAGTTGTTCTAGAGTGTCCTCAATGCCCATATTATACATTGGAATCCATTCTTTTAACCATAACGCGACTCTTTACAAACTGATTGGATGGGTAAAGGTATTACGGAAATAATATGGGTTTTCTTAAAGGGTTTAGGTGAAAAAAAGTTTTTTGCGGGGCGAGTCGATTTGGGCAAGCTATTTTTAGTTCTGCCGCTCGATTTTTAGTCATGATGCCACAATTTAACCAATCAAACAATATATGAATCAACTATTTTATCATGCTGAACCAAGCTGTATTTGGAACGAAAAGTCCCACGGCTTGTAGGTCCATATAAATAGGCATTAAAAATTGTAATTTCAACATGATCTTCAGGTTATCATATTAACTGTTTCTTATACTATCTCAAACTTTGCTTACCGCTCAATTTCTGGTTGTTTCTCTCTAAAATGGATCCTGGTTATAAGCTTCTTCAACACATTAAGACTGTCCCCAACTTGATCAATGAAGACCCTAGTATTACTACTCCCAAGAACTCAAGTTTCATGGACATGCCATGGTCCGAATTCTCTAAATTGCTAAGCACAAATAAGCGTCGTTCCTCTGCATCAGCGAGTAGTATCATCTCTGAAGAATCAACCGATTCTACTGATGATAAAGAAGACTTTTCTCTTGGTAATTGGGACTCCATGACGGGTTATCAAGATACTGAACATAGAAACACTTTATAAACTACAAATTATCACTTATTTATACAACTAGCATCCGTCAATTTTCCTTATTAACTCCATACTTGTCTTTCTTTCTTTTAATAAATAACACACTTAAGCACCTTGTTACACACCACCTGAATGATTCTCTCACGGTGCATGGTCTGTGAAACTGATTTAAACCAAGTTGATGATCCATTGGCATATCACGAACAATACTTGACAAATCTAGTTGAAACTAACGAAAACGCAAGAAAGATATTTGCTTGTTTGCTTAGAATTCTGTTAATCTATAAACACGATGTTCGATACAAGAATTCACCTCGCTATCTAAGATTATGGATCATGTATATTTTCTATCTTCATACGTCTCTCATTTATCCTACTTTATTTGGCTTGATAGATAACAAAATAGGCGATAAGCTTGCCATATTGTATGAAGCTATCGCATATCAGCAGTTGCAAGAAAGAAGGTAACTCTATGGCTGCATGTATACAGCGATAACAATCGTATTCATGAAAAGTAGACACCACGATGTAGAAGCTACTCTTTTATTGGGTATTAACCGCAATGCTCATCCATTAGCAAGGCTAAACAAAGCCCTACAAGAGTTCAAATCAACTGGGGTACTGCAATTCGACATAAATCAGTGCAGACTGGAATCGTACAAAGCAGCAGTTCAAATCGACCAGCATAATACTATGCATTTAACAAAAGTAGAAATATAACTAGCTGTATTAAAATCTAGCTTCTCATTTATTATTGCACTATAGAAACCTCAAACAGAAGAGCCTTTGAAAAATCATTTGAATTGGATCAATTTAAAATTACAGCATACAAAGCGTGGAGATATCCTTCGCCAATGCCACAAACGCCAATGCTCCTATGAAGAACTGAGAGCAAAAACACGATATCATCGCCTCATTCGCAATCCAAATAACATGGGTCAAGATATCAAAAGAGAGGAGGATAGTGTACGGGGGTCTTTGTTCTATTTTACGAGGGATCATGTCGTGAATAACGCTCCAGCACGATACAAAGATCGGCAACGGCAGCTTAATGTAGTACAATTACCTTACACTCCTGGTTTTATTGCACATCGCCTCATGCTTAGCGGTGTAATGGACCGTGAGACTTATCACCTTCTCGACCAAACAAGTGCTCAAAAAGACATTTTAGACAAATTAAAGGAATGGTTTCATCATAAGCGAAACATCACTCCCAAAAAGCTGATCAGTCTGGGCAATGACACATTCCATGTCGTAAGCAAACTAGGTCAAGGTGGTTTGGCTAATGTCTACTTGGTTCAGCATACAGCAACTTTCGCCTATTACGGCCTCAAAGTACAACAACCCCCTCATCCTTGGGAATATTACATATTTTGCCAAATACACGACAGAAAGTCGAGCCATATAAGTGTATTGGATGTGTATGATTTCTATCAGTATAGCGATGCAAGTTTTTTACTCATGTATTTGGTACGGAACGGCACATTACTTGATGCTCTCAATTTATCTCGTCCGCTGAAGAGTTTTATGCCTGAACCGATTGTTTTAATCATTATAACGCACCTGCTTGAGGATTTGATAAAGTTACACGGTCTTCAAATTGCTCACAATGACCTCAAATTAGACAATATCATGCTTGGCAACATCGAACAAGCTGCCGAATTCCCAAAAATCATGATAATTGACTTTGGTAATGCAATTGACGTCTCAGCATCACCTCCTCAAAGTTTGTTTCGAGCGAATTGGCCACCTGCTTGTCCCAAATCAGACTTTCCCCAGTTAAATCAATCTTATCCACCTTTCCATGCAGATTACTGGCAATTAGCAACCATTGCACATCTATTATTGTATGGTACGCCGATGACTGCGTCAAAAAGTATGAATGCACACTATTCAATCCAGCAACCCATTCGACGCTATTGGCATAAAGAGATCTGGACAGAGTTCTTTCAAATCTTGCTCAACCCTGCCTCATTCTCCGAGGAAGATAACCTGAATCGATTGTGGTCTCGATTCCAGCAAGCGAGCCAGAATGTATCTCAGACGACCATAATTTCATTCACGTCGATGCTCCAAGCAAATGCTCACATCAAACAATCTGCGTAAATGATTCGAAATATTAAACAATAACAAGAATAAAAATAATACAAAAAAGCAATTTTACGCTATTGAGTGTGGGTACGACACCTCATACATTAATGAACATTAATGGGAAGCACTGATCTAATACGGCCTAGGTTACACTATTTCAGTTCTTTATTGGAAAGGAAAATGAGAAGATTCAGACATATTGAAAAATCTGCGCTCAATGGTTTATTTTTAGGTATATGATAATATCTCTTTAACAAGTGTCTATATTAATACTATGTCCTGATATTAATTTTGCCTGCTTTTGTCATACTTCTGACACCTTTGTATGGCTTGTAGCCTTCATGGAATAGTCGAAGACTATCGACTTTAAGACCAGACACAGAGAACATATTGATTTGAAATTCTAATCCTATACTCATTCCGACTTCTGGATTCGACTCACTTGTGCTAAAGGTGCCGGATAGTACGGGCGCTCTGTCTCTCTGTGATAGCTTACCAATTTCCCATCGGATAGACTATAAAGCGGTTTTTTAGCGATATAAACAACCATTGTAGTTATAGACGAACATCTACCTTGTTGACAGGATCATACATATATTGCCCATAATTGCAGGTTGCATTGACACTGGTAGTGCTCTTTGGCATAGGCAAGACGAGAACAATCTTTTCAATTGACTTTCCATCTGTTGATCTAGGATGAACTGTAATATCATATCGACCTCCATTTTTTGTGGGCATGATTTGTGGCTTTATCTGCAAAGGCATTGCTTGATATGGGGACAATGTGGCCCTGGATATGCACGCATTGGTTAAAATCACAATTTCCCCATAAACCATCAAAATGAAATTAACCTGTATGACATTAACTTGAATTGTCCATCTGGAGGGACAAAAGACAAGACCTTTTCGCTATCCCATTTACGGTACCTGCCACACAAAATCTGCATATAAGTTATGGAATAAAACCGCCACATCGTTGTTTATACCTCACACAGGGATGAAAACTAACATCATCGATGACTTTGGCATTCACAAAATTTAATGACAAATCAGGCATTCCACTCAATTTACTGTTAGCTTGCACAACGCCATGAGCTTCGCAAGAGACAACTGTCCCATTGCTAAGAATATATCAGCATCATATCTAGTAACCTTGTAAACAACACTTACGCTGAAATAGTTGCATCGATCTCCTCGATGATATCGAAGTAAATCTCGTTTTGCGTATATTTGACGCCAGCTTTTCTCCATGGTATATTCGACATACTCTGTGGAAACTTGGGTGCCACACTACCGAAAAAAAAAAAAAAAAGCAGAATCAATATCCATCCTTATGAGAATAGCACTTACTAAACCTCACCCTGCTGCTGCGCCAACAGTAGTCATCATCTTGTTCATAATCGTAGGTGGCATGATGAGTTCCTTCAATGCATTTGGCTCGGTTGTCAACGGGTATCCGTAATCCATCATTTCTTCCAATAGCTTGCAGACGCAGATCAGTATGTAATATCGCTATCATGCACCACAAAATTACCTGATATACTGTAACGAAATTCTCTCTGATGGACGACTCTGATACATCGCCCAAATAATCGGTCAAAACATCCATGATACGATGAATAAATTCAAACACCAACATGGGGTCCACTGTGTCAACAAAAATAAGCACTCTGTCTTTGCATACAAGTAGCTAAACCAAACCTTCTCTCTCTACAGGGCACAGCCAGGTTAAGCCGTCTCGTAATACATTCAGTAACCAGTACTTGTTGGATTCTAAAACAGGGGGAACATCGTCCTGTGTGAAAAAGGGCTCCTTCATAGATAAACCTTTGCCTCCGTTATTGTCTTCCATAGAGCCAGGCAGAGAGTTTTTGAATTTGGTACATTCATCATTGAACACATCCACAATTTGCCTAGAGATGATCCCACGCCAGTGCTTTTCAATAATGATTTTGCTGTTGTTGTTTGTTTGTTGGGTCAGATAAGGGATCAGAAATGATATGGCCCAGTTGCTTTGCTTACCCTTGGCTATTGATCACAAACAGTGAGTTGATCATTTTAATCTAAAGAAGTACGCGAATGAACTGGAAGAAGGTTAGTTTATTGTTTTGTTTCAATTTTATTTCGGTTCGTTCGAGTCACGAATGCATTCGTTTGGTATTGAATAACCGATGGAACATGCCATAGCGCCAAGAACTTGAACCTAATGCCTTGGAAGCGCTCTTTCTCCCTTCTAAGGCTATCCTCTAGTAGTTGGGGGATAATGCCTTGAAGGTGATACTTGGATGCAATGCGTAGTGTTGCCTAGGATTATTGCTCGCTTTCAGCGTCTTTCATTCAAGATTAAACTTCCTATTTCCTAGTGAATAAACTATTGTGTATGGCATTTCATTTTCTTTCAATGTTGTGTGGCAACTTTTTTGATAGCCTTGCCATCTATTAAAAAAAAAAGGGGGGGGGCAATGATCACGTAGTAGGCATACATATGAAATATAGGAAACATTTTTTCCTAAGATATTGTTAAGCAAGGTATTGCTATAAAATCGTATAGTAGAATATACGTACAATAGCTGATTACTGCATCATACGCTTCAATATTAAACTTTTTGACAAATTTATTCCTTCTGCCTCTAGGATACATAGCCTTTCCATCACGAAAAAGCCTAAAGACTGGTTGCCGACTAGATATCACTCTCATTACTGATTTAGGCTTATTTTCGTCAAATTATACCTTTTTCGGCCAATTCAAGCGCTCGGAGCTACACCAAATGTTTTCTCGTAACTCGCTGCTATTATCTGAAGAGTTTCCCCCAAAAAAGTAAATGACAAGAAAATCGCCAATTTTTGGTAATTTTTCATGAGGGACCCCTCATGGAAAGTTGATGGAAAACACAAATCCTCGAATTTGACCCAAAAAACGTAGCTTTTTACTAAGGGGTATATTAGTCAAAAATATTCTGTCTTACTTCCAAAATAATGTACAACTGCCATTTTAGGTATTATTTATGCAAAATATAGTCTCTGCATCAAAAAACACATTTTGCTTCAATCGCAAATTACTCGAGATTTCTAATCAAAAGTTTGTTTAAAATACATACTGTTAGACACGAAATTTAATATTTTACAAGTCTACTTAGTATTATAACGGATACTTTCTTAATACGTTTTAGAGATAATGGCGAAATTGTGTCAGATGAATCCGAAATCCTGTCCATTAACCAAATCTACGAAGAAACGGGATGTCGGAGAATAAAGCCGGTATCACCACCACTGCTACTGCCATTACTACTACAAAGATTTCAGATTTTGGTTGGTAGCAAGGTACATAATGCCTCGTAAAAAGGATCCAACAGAAAAAAAAATTAGAAAGAAAGAGAGATACAATAAAATTGAAATAACCAAGATGTTTTTCAAAACTTTTGAAATAGCTCCAATGGTCGAAAATAGTTGAATGAAGCCGCAAAATCATTGCATTTTGTGTTGGTTTAATGTCAATTTATATTGCTAGTTTCGTAATTTCTTTATTTTTCGATATATTGAAAAAACGTATACATAATCTCGAGTGTGTTGTATTCGAAAAAAAGCTATTTTATTCTGTTTTCTTTGGCTTAAATCAGGTAACATTTCAGAGCTCTAGAGCCATCAATCCTAAAACAGACTTGTTTATCAGATCAAAAAGACAAAGTGACCTTCTATTTAACAGGGATCAACTCATGGCCGTACAAGGATATAAATCATAACAGTGCGAACCATAGCAGGTTTGGGTACTAGGTCGGTACCACAAGCTTTTTGAGTCCTACAATGCAAAATGGCTTTTTTCTCATTTGGTGACTGATTTGTAGGCTAAACTTACTACATTTGTCAAAAAAAAAGCTTTTTCTTTCTTCGTCTATAAATAATAGTTCTAGAGACATCTTTACTCGATTCTCGTGCTTTCCATATACACAATTACCTTGTTTCTCTAGCCACTCGCACATGAATATTACAAAATGCCTGGTACTACAGCGACATCACCTCCACAGCCTTCAATAGAAGCTGAAAATAACAGCGAACAACCTTCCGAAGATCTATTGAACGTTGACAAAAATGAAGAGTAATGTGTATAACGTCAAATGCGAGACGTAAATAAAAGGGTGATCTGTATTAACACATATGCTATAGCTACCAGTCAGTCTTACAAGCCTTACAAGTGTTGAAGCAACAGTTGGCCATCGCCACAAGCGATGTACAAGTCCTTGGAACCCTAAAATCCGAAGCACTTGCGGATCCTTACTCGTTCATTAGCAACCTTAGAAAAAAAGTAAGCATAAAAGCAGTTTGTAATGGAAACGCTTACATTTTTTTTTTTTTTTTTTTTAATATTTCAACAGTCGAAAGACAAAATGCCAAAACTACAAAAGGTAGTTGCTGTGCCTGATATCAATTGGAACAAGTATCGCTTTTTGCCTGAATCAAGAATTGTACAACAACAAGCTGCTTTGAATGATTTGATACTACAAGCCAAAAAATCCGCTTATTGCGTAAAGTGTCCTTTGATCAATTTTTTTTTTATGGTGGACAACTAACATGATATTTATTTATACTGCAGAGCATATTAGATACTACGGCAGAATATATCTCAACACCCTCGACCACACCAACCGCTGCGAAGAGTCTGCAGCAAGAATTAGCCAAGGCAACTCAAGCCATGCTTCAAATTCCCTTTCGTGCTTCTTCCGTTTCAGACATTTCAGAGGATGAGGCAGACGACATAGAAAGTCTAGGCGCCAAAGCAGCCCCTAGATCAATACGCGGCATCGTTTCTTCTGACAGAAAACTTGTTTCCGGTAAAGGCAAGGGAAAGAGAAGGACTTCGACTGTTCAGACTGGAAGAGACTTGCAGGCAAGCTCTATGGAAGTTTCTGAAGCAGAAAGGTAAATCCAGCTATGCATATCTTTCGCACATTCGACCAACTCTATCTATCCATTATGCTAGCCCTGCCGTATCTAGACTTCAATCAATGGAGCCTCCAGCACCTGATGAATATACTCCTACACCAGAGACAAATTCAGTAAGTTATGGACCGCTAAAGTGAAGAATCAGCATGTTGACATCAAAGTATAGGACGATTCGTCTCGAGTGCTGACATTTAACCAACCTTGGTCAGACCAGGAGCAGGTACATTTATATATCCATATGTTGACAGTAGTTGGTGGTGATAACTGACGTTATATCACTTTATTAAGCAACGGCTGCAAGAATTATTAATCACGTTCCCAGATGAGCCTGTTCAGGCACAAAGATTCAACAAAATTTCAAAAGCGTTGGGCACTCGTACACCACGGCAAGTGGCAAGTCGAGTACAAAAGTACTTTATCAAGCTTGCCAAAATGGGATTGCCAGTTCCTGGTAGAATTACAATTCCCGTAAGAAAATGCCCACTCTTCTTTAATACGTATTTTTATATTCACATTTATTATCAATTGGCAGCCTTCTTGCATGCCTAAAACCGATATTACGGTGAAAAAACCAAAGGCGAAATCGAAAGCAAAGAACACTCAAGGACGCATATCGAAACCTTCTGCACCTCCAGTGCTACGAACATCAGGCATCGGTTACAACAGCATTATGTCTGGTGGGTTCACTAAGCAAAGAATATCGGGCGGACATTATGCAAATACATCTGGTCCGCCCGCTGTATATATGTCGGACGATGAGGAGGACACCAGCGTCAAAGAGATGATGCGAAATGCAAGTTCATCTTGCTTTAGTGTTTATGGATTTGGTTACTAAATTATTTGCTGTATTTAGGCCGCGGCTAATGGCGCAACGGAAGTTGTTCACGAAGGATATGCTGTAAGTTACCTTGCTCGCCCCCGCCCCCCTCTGATCGAACATGTATTAACCAGACGTCCTAGTGCGATTCTTGCGGAGCAGAGCCTATTGTAGGCGTTTTGTATAAATGCGTTGTATGTGATGTAAGCGAAGAAGTTGATTTATGCGGAAGTTGTATGGAAAAAGGCACATTTACAAACGGTAATGATGTAAACGAGTGGATTTCGTCTCAAAGAGTTGCTTATCTTTTTTTTTAATTAGACCATCATACACTGGATCATTCGTTTGAAGCAGTGCGAACGGCGAACCCTTTACCCTACTATGCCGATGACGACTACAAATCGCCCGAACATCTAGGAGAATATAGCTATCTTGGGTTTTAGTGTTTTTCTTTAATTTATTTTATAATACAATGATGTGATGAAATGAAGATTTGGATTGTATAAAAAAAAAATAGTAGTGTGTGTGTGTGTGTGCGACTGGAAGAGGGTATTTACAAATAAGAAATGTAATTTACATGTATATAAGAGGGGGGGTGGAAGGCGAAGGTTATTTACTACTGTTTCTTTGAGCCTGACATGCTTGTATGATGATGGTCGCGATTCAAGGCATCGATGCCTTTCTCACACACCAAAATAGACCGAGTCCATTCCATTTGCAATACCTGTTCAGCAGTGATACGCGTCTCGGGATTAGGGTCCAATAAGCTGTAAATGAGTTCACGCATGGGATCAGGAAACTTTTTGAAGTTTGGGAATGTTTTGGCAGGATTGTGTCTGACATAGTTGCGAAATTCACGGTCTGATTTCTGGTCTGCACGGATCCAAGCATGGCCGCCGCGCCACATGGAATACATGACAATCCCTGCCGACCAGATGTCAGCATTAGCGCCCCAGTAGTCGTGGTCCTTTTCGAAAGCCTCGGGCGCAATATAAGGCTCGGAACCCACCAAGCCATGACTCTTATGGCCCGTCTTTTCCCAAGCGCAGCGAAAGACATCCGAGACACCAAAGTCTGTGATTTTTAATTTGCCGTCTAGAGTCAACAGTAGGTTTTCAGGCTTAATGTCGCGATGTGCCACGCCCACAGAGTGAAGATAGGCCAAGCCCTGCATCATCTGCTTGAAGCAGCAGGTCAGCTCCAGCTCGGCCATATGCTCTGACATGATGACAGAAAACAGATCGCCTCCAGGACAGTACTCCATCACTGTGCAGTACCTACTCTGGTCGTCTAGCACCAGATCGATCGTTTCGACGACATTGACATGACGAAATGTAGAAGAAATGCAGAACTCGCTAGTCAGTTTTTTCATGTAATCTTTCTCAGATTCCGCCTTGTTGCGCTTGCGAAATTGCTTGATGGCATACAGCTTGCAGGATTTGCGGCTTTGAGAACCAGACGACGAGGGGATCATGCTTTTGCTACGGCACACAGAGATTATGGCAGTGGAGCCCTTGCCGAGCCGCTTGTAGCATTCGCCATATTCCCGAAGATTGGTCGTATTCAAGCGATGCAATTTGCTAGTGCCGACAGACATGGAATCGCTGATAGAATCGCTGCTGCTCTTTATCGTAGTCAGCGTCTGTCTTGACACGGACGGGGAAAGCTGGACTGGTGTGGTATTGGCTGAAGTACTGTCTACTGATTTAGGATGCTGCGCATGCTTAGTATGTTGATCTGATTTGGATGCTTGTTGCTGAGATTGGTGGTGGATGTGCAATTGCTTGAAGAGCCAATTTTTGCCATCCTCAAATGTGGTATCGGACGAAGAAGCCATTGATGATGAGTCCCTTGAGTTTCTTCGGCTAGTTTGAGTGGAGCAGATTTTTGGATTGGGCTTTCCGTGAGGCTTCTGCTGAGACATGTGGAAGAGATTGGACAAGTGAACCATTGTTGGAGGGAAAAAAAAATAGATAAAAAAAATATATGAAAAGAGCCTTTCTTTAATACAATTGAACAAAAGTTTCCCTCCTTTATGTGCGTATGTTTTCTGTCTGATTTATTTCTTATAGATGTCAAGAAAGAAGGAAAAAGCGAAAAATTTACCCTACCTTTGTAGTTGTAAAAAGCCTCTCATCCGTTTTTTCTTTTGATCGGAGACAATGCCTTATATGTATACATTGATGGCACATTCATTCATAATCCAAAGGGCTGCTGTCCAATCAAGCAGGTCTCATATGTAAGCATCGACTCGGGCCATTTTCGATTTGGTAGCAAACTACTTTTAGGACTGGCATGCAATAATTTGAACGAAAGCTGCTTGTAGTTAAGACGTCGTGGTACCGAAATATTAGCATTATAATGACTGCATTCATTGTTCCTACGACGAGATAAAAAAAACATGGATTGGGCTGCTGGTATGTACTCGCTACTTTTTGTATCAAAAGTAAACATTTGTGAGTATTTTTGTGCTCCATAAACAAGCGAGCATCAATTCGTATCTCTACAGATCGATGGAGAGGATCTATAACGCATTATCTCCCCCCCCCCTTTTTTTTTTTCTTCTTTCAATTCGTAAAAAGAATAATCAAAAGTTTAATGATATTAATCAACAATAAAAAGAACGCTTTCCCATTTATTGATTAAAACAATGCAACGCAATCAGAAAAAAAAGAGCTTAAGCAGATTCCAAAACGTTACGCTCAGAAACGTAGATACCGTCCAAGAACTTACGGATATCCTTATTCTTGACGAGACAAGATTGTTGGATGTCAGCAGCAGATTGAGAGACGTTTTCCAAAGAGTTACCAGTCAAGGTAAGCTCGTCCTTTTGGCCAGCGGAGGCAGAGACAGTGACACCTTCACGCATGTTGACATGGAAGACAACCTTTTGACCCAAAAAGTTACGGATCTCGACAGCATCATTACTGCCGCTGATAATGACGTTGATGGGGAAATGTGCGTATACATAACGCATCTTGTATTCGAAGCCCTTGGTGACACCAACAATCATGTTGTTGATCAAAGAGCGAACGGTACGGATACAGGCAACGTGCTTACGGAGACCGTGGTGGACGATGAACTTGATCTTTTCACCAACAATCTTGATCTCAATGTTCAAGTGACGAAGGTTCTTGGAGAGCTCACCGCGGGGACCAGTGACAGTAACTTGGCGAGACTTGATGACAACCTTAACACCCTCAGGGATAACGAGTTCGTCTTGCTTGTAGATATCCTTCATTGTAAAATTACGCCCTATAGAACTGTTGGTATACGTGTGACATATCAAAGTTTAAATGGCTTGAGATGTGCTGCAGTGCAGTGTGTCCATCAAAAATTTAGCAAAGATTCGCCTGCGCAACCATCCATACATCCATCTATCCATCTATCCACCCATATATCCATCCACAGCAACAACATCATCACAGGCCATTGATTCATAATAGTACATACCAGATGCTTTTGGAGAAGGGGAAAAGAGGAGGATCTAAACAATGTGGATATTTTCACTCTTTAATTCCACACAGCCTTGGGTTGTGGCCCACCCACTTTTTTTTTTTTTTTTTTTTTTTT
>MU619237.1:356890-371590 GCA_025201805.1 Parasitella parasitica
TTGCCCGCCGGGCAACAGCTGCTCTGTACCAGTTGTGTATAATTCAGGGTGGCTTATGATCGTCAACCAAATGTTTGTGATTATAGGTTATTTATTGGGTTTGTGTACATAAAAATAATGAACAATCGTATATATGTATGTATATTTAAGTAGTGTATAGTCAGATATGTAAAAAATAGTAGGGTAAGTGTAATAATATAGCATGTCTATCAACGGACAAATCTTGACTTGGGAGTGGCGTCTAAACAGTCTCGGCAGTGGACCACATATACACCAGTGTCTTCTACTGTCATATGGGCGTCCGAATCCATTTGCTTTTTGCAACCAGCGCAGCGCAAACATTTCTTGTGCCATCTACTAGCATTTGGCCCAGGTTGGGTGTCGTAGAGCGGCATGCTTTCGTTGCAGTGAGCACAAATGCGCACACCGCCTAACCGTGGCAAGACAGTCTTTCTTGATCTAAAAATATCGCTAGGCGTTGTAGCCGTAGAGTGTCTTCTAGACGGCTCCGTGGCGTTGGTTTCTGTGTTGATTTTCAGCTCAGATCGAACGGGTTTCCTTGCCTTGGTGTTGGAAGGCGTACAGTGATCGCAGTAGAGCTTGTCTTGATATTTGACCAATTTGCGGTCTGTAGGCACAGTCTTATTGCAGCCAGCACAAAGGAGACACTAGATAGGGGAGAGGGAGAAAGTTGAATTAGTTGATGTACAGTGGCAAGACAATCAAGTCTAAAAACAAACCTCTTTATGGTAAAAGTTATTGGAAAGCTCCAAACATGTATCTGTCACTGGTTTAGTGCATGCGTTGCACACGACAACTGCTGCTGGTTCTTGCTGCTGCCTCTCCTGCTGCTGCTGCTCCTGCTGCTCCTGCTGCTTTTGAGGCTCTTCGATGGAGGAGGAAAAGCTGCTGTCTGTGGGAGATGGAGGTGCGACATTGAAGTAATTGTCAACGTGTGGTGGTGTACGAGGATAAGTCTCATCTTCCTCGCTCTGGGGTGTGCCCTGTCTTGGTCCGACAGCAGAGAGAGGAGGAGAATTGCAGGCGACGGGAACGGCAGGACATTCAGTGTGATAAAAGCTCTTGCCGTCTGTGCAGAACTCCAGACCGTTGAAGGTCTGGTGGCATTTGGCACAAAAGAGGCAGTAAGAGTGAAAGCAGAGCAGTTCTCCAGAAGGGATCCTCAGTCCTCGATAGTCTTTTTTGGATACGTGTTGGCCACACTCCTTGCATGGCTTTTTGGCGACCTTTTTTCTGCGGGGGGCCAGTGCGGTGCTCTCGGTCTTTTTGGGCTCAATGGGAGGGTATGGCGATGAGACAGAGCTATCGATGCTGATGTAGGATGAAGTTGAGACTGAGGGAGAAGTAGGGCTGACGCTGCGAGTTTTGAGTCTGTCTTCTGCGAAAGCACTTGGGGGATTGAACATGGAAGCTCTTCTGGATCTTTGGTATGTAAAGTACGGGTTTTCCACGCTGGTAGGTGTGGTTGAGGCGGATCTAGAGGACGAGGCCAGAGTGGAAAGAGCGGGGGTAGAGGTGCTGGGGGCGCTAGGCTTGGGTGATTGCAATGCTTGCATGCGGTGCTTGAGTTGACAGGTGCGACAGGATGGGTTGCCCTCGGAATCCTTGGATGCCAGCATTGGCTTCAATGGTGATTTGCAGTGGTTGCATTGGAAGCAGCTGCTGTGCCACACTTTGTTGTTGAACATGGTCTGCGTATCGGTGCGTTCTATAGGTTTACTGCAGCCAGAGCTAAATGAAAAAAAAAAAGAAGAAGAGAATAGGTCAATGCGTCTGTTATATTTGGCTTTTGTGTGTGTATGTGGGTATGCGTGTGCTAGTTACCAATCGACTATCTCGCTCAAGCATGGCTTGCAGTAGTAGGCTGAATTGTAAATAGAAAAGCTGTTCGAATCGGTCCAAGAGTTCTGCGTTCTTTGACATTTGACGCAAGACTTCAAATTACTGCTGTCTTTGGGCTGCTGCGTGTCAAACTGAGGCATGGTTCTTTGGGGTCTTGGTTTGATGGGAGTGGACACGGATCCTGAGCCGCTGCTGAAGATTGCTTTTTTGCCATAAGTGTCCTGCCACTTGTCAGTGCTATTTTGGCTCAATCTTGCTTGGCTAGAAAACATGGCAGCTTTCGCCAATAAAGAGGATGATGCTGCAGTTGTTTTCTCGGCTGTGGGCGAGCTTTGGATGGTTCTGTGGCACTTGGGACAAGTGCTGGTTTTGGTGTATACGCTTTGATTACAGTAGATACAAAAACCCATTTTGTTTAGAGTAGAAAGTAAAGAGATAAAGAAACCAGACAATAAGGAAGCTTTGGACAGAGCTATATTTATGCTGTTTTGATTGTTATTGATTTATTGCTAAAAATGGAGATTGCCTTTTATTGTAGTGCATGTATAAATATACATACATAATAAATAGACATCATTTGCACTGCCATTGTAAAGCAATGGTTTGTTGTCGTTTTACTTGATTAAGATGAGTGTCGTTGTACAAACGTCATTGTCGTTTTACAACTGTAGGTACATTTGAAAACATATACCGCCATGTCATCATCCTCTAAAATCCGATTTGAGGCCATGTGCAGATCATTGTTACCATAATATACACTGCGGCGTGTTTCTCAGTGTAAACACATGTAGCATTTCTCTCCACTCATCCCCTGACATTCCTGGAACAATCACTTCATAGGCGAAGCCTACACATTAGTAAGGCATGTGCGGATGATTGTTGTTTTGCTATTCTTTGCTCTCTGCGACCTGGACTAGCGTTACATATATGCAATTCAGCCTGGTTGACATGCAGCACCATCAGAGGGAAGAATACTCCATACGATGGATGAAAATTTAGCGGACAGCCTCATTTTTTATGTTTGAATAAAGGGGCGAGCCCAAATTTAACTCATTAATCACTGGGCGGTGGAGGGAGAGCACGGCTCACCCACAACAAGACATGCACATCTATTTCAGGGCTTGTGACGCGCCGCGTACAAAACATACAATACAAGGCGGGTGTAACAAAAAGAACCAACTTTCAATCAGAACTTTTGGAGTGAGATCTTCTCTTGCAAAGCCTTGCTACATCCATTAAAAAACAAAACAAAAAAACAAAAAATCGCATAATGTCAACCTTGGAGCCGCTCATCATACGATGCGCCAAACAAATATACCACAACCTCAAATTAACAAATCGCATCCGTCTGCTATCGAATGCAGCTACAAACAACTCTCTGCCGTCAGAAGTCGTCAAAATGCAGCAGATAGTCGCAATTGCAGATGGAAAAACTCTGGAGAGAATCGTGAGATCTTTTCTGCAAGACTCCAAGCCAAACAAATCTCTCAATGACTTTGTCTCTCTTTTGGATCAAAAGAATCAGATGCTAAGTAAGTTGACAGGTTTGACGTGTGTGTGTGTGTGTGTGTGTGTGCGTGCGTGCAAAAGCATCACGGTTAGTCTAAATACAATATTCCACACCTAGTCTGCATGGATGACGATGATTTCAGCGATGAATTTGGTGATGATTGCGTCGATATTTTTGCCCAAATTATGGACACTCTTCCAGAAGTGAAAAAGAGAGCAAGGCCGTCGACCTTGGATGACACTCCCGCATTGCACAAACGACTAAAACTACCAGCAGACAGCGTCAAAAATGCGCCCAGCAACAAAAGCAAAGACCTGACGCTAGTCATCAACGAATCCTGCTTTGTAAACGATACCTTGCAAAGTGATACCCACAACACCATCTGCAACCCTCAATGCGCTACCAAACTGCTCAGCGGCGTGCCTTGGATTATCCTGTACGAGATATCTCGCTTTGTGCAAGCGTTCAATGTGGACTGGTCCAATGTTCCGTTCGAGGCCTTTCAGACATTTTTGAATACTGGCAGCAGTGATCCTGGACAGCTATACGACACCATGATCAAGTGGAACCAGGAAACGCGGTTGGGCATCAAGCTGAACGGCTCAGCATACACCGTGATGGACAGATGTTCCGAGAATGTGTGGGTGCACTTCAAGCAATCGCAGACTTCAACGCCAGTGACACCTCTGTCGTCTGCTCTTCACCCCGACTTTGCTGTGCACTCAAAAGAGCAGAATGCACGCATCAAGAACCGAATGATCCATTTCAGCGGTCTCATCACTTGGAGAAACTCACACTTACCTCCAACTATCACGCTGCGAGCACCCAAAGTAGAGGCTTCCAACAGATTCTTCCGCAAGTTTGGCCAAGACAGATTTCTAGAGCTCAAGTTGGGAAAGACGACACACCTAGCCATCCTCAAACAGCACAAAAAGTTCTTCCTGAAACCCTTCCTGCTGATGCATCGAGTTTTCCGCTTCTTGTTTGTCAAAGATGATACCATCATCATGTTTGCCACAGAAGGCGTCGACCTGAAGCCAATCAACATCCAACAGGTCATCGATTGGCATATGCCCATCACAGAGAACTGGGACATGTCCATCAGCAAATACGCAAGCCGCATGTCTCTAGGCTACAGCAGCAGCATCCCCACTCTGGAATTCAAGCCTGACGAAATTGTTTACGTTGACGACGTCTACGGCTCGACGGGATCCGATAGCAACGAAACCAACTGCATGACGGACGGCTGTGGCATCATCTCCTGCTCGGCCATGAAAAAGATTATGGGTTGCCAAGCAACAGAGGAGCTGCCTTGCGCTATCCAAGGCCGCATCGCTGGTGCCAAGGGCATTTGGATCATCGAGCCTGATCTGGATTTTTCGACGGGCGACTACATCAAGATCCGTAAAAGCCAGGACAAGTTCAAGACAGGGTTGCCCCAGAGCGATTTCATGCTGGATCCCCACCACTACACGTTTGATCTAGTCAAGAACTCCATCCTCGTGTATCCGTCTTATCTGAACACACAGTTCATCCAGTGTCTGTCTCACGGCGGTGTGCCACACTCTGTGTTTATCATCATCCTCAAGGAATACATTCATCAGCTGGCAGCGATCATCACAGAGAACCAGAGCATCAAGCTGCTGCGAGACTGGGTAGCAAAGTCGGGAAGGATCATGATGGGTCGATGGGAGGGCGAGGTCAATGCTGAAAAGGGCTTGTGGAGGGACCTGATCGGCGGCGGCGGCGACGACGAAAACGACAGCGGATTCTTTACACTGGACTCACCCGACGATCTGCACTCCAATGAGGACGAGCCGCTGGACTCCCCCGCATACGAGGCAAAGGGCCCCAGCAAGCTCGCGCTGGACGTTAAAGACAGTCATTTCGCAAGAGTCAACAAATACTCTGGCTTTCCTGCCAGTCTGCATGAATCCATTGTACGGCTGCTCGACGCAGGTTTCGACCTGTCGAATGCCTATGTGGCGACTCGCGTAACAATGGTGTTTCGACAAATTATGCAGGCGATCACTACCAAATACAAAATCGAGGTGCCTCAATCATGCACCGTAACATGTGTTCCTGATCCCACGGGCACGCTGGAGCCAGGCGAGATTTTCCTGCAATTATCGAGCAGACGAGTCGATGAGAAAACTGGCATCCGTGCTGGTCAGATACTGGGGGATGTGCTTGTTACTCGAAACCCCTGTGCGCTGAAGAGCGACGTCCAAAAGGTGAAGGCTGTCGATTGCACGGCGCTGCGAATGTACACTGACCTGGCAATTTTCTCAATCAAAGGAGAGACATCGCTGGCTAGCCAGTTGAGCGGGGGTGATTATGATGGCGATATCGTATGTTATTACAAAAGCATGGATGGCAAAAATAACGTGTATATGTAATATATATATTTATATATATACTCATTTTTTTATTTTTTTTTATTCTAGGTTTTCTGCTGCTGGGATGAGCGTCTCGTCAAGCCATTCAAACCCAAACCGGTGCCGCCTCCGTGTAAACGTGCAGAAGAGGCCTTTGACAAAGACAAAAGCACGGTAGGTAAAGAAGTGAGCTCTTGCAAGGACCCCCAGGAAGCCATCCAGAACAGTTTCATCTCTGTGGCTATTCCAGACGGCACTCTGGGCGTGTATGAAAATTGGAGAACGGTGCTGGCAGAATGCTCCTCACTTGATCATCCTGACGTTGTTTACCTTGGTCACATGTGTTCCAAACTAGTCGACGCCCCTAAACAAGGCTTAACGCTAAAGGCAACAGTGAAGAAACGAGACCGCGCAAACTTTTCAGAGATACCTCATCCGCCATGGTTTATGGACAAGAAGAACAAGCAGCGCGGACCGACATTCCGAAGTTACAAAGAAGCCAATAACGTATACACCCTTCACGGGGCACCTTGCTCCACGACCATGGATTACCTTTATGATACCTTGCTGACAGAAACCGCAGCATTTACCAAATATTCTCGCAGCATGTTCTGCGACGACGACGTCTCTCTCAAAGACCCCGATCTCATTGCTCCATGGCTCAAAGCCAAAGAGCTTGCAACACAGCTCAGCGACGGGCTACTTGCTACTGATCTACGACTTATCGCAGAAGCTGTGGAGACAAACAAGAAGGAATACACCGAAAAGTGCGCAAAACTGGATTCTCTGAAGCAGCGCTATTTGGAGAATCTCTCGAATCCAACGAAATATGTCGACGAAAAGTATATAGAAGAATTCCAGAGCCAATTCAATAGTCATTTCGAGCTGGAAGAGTTTTACGCCAAAGACTTTCTCGAGACTCCACCGACACAGAGCCTGAAATCAAATGTCATGATGTTCGATGTGCAAGTAAATGGCGGCAGAATGCTGCACAATATCAAGGCTAGTTACGCTTACATTATCTCCATCAACTCAAGCAAGTACGCAAAGTACTGTTATTTGGTGGCATATGACAATCTAAGACGGATCAAGGCAGATGCTGTGGCCAAACAAACAAAAGAGAACGGCTTTGCAGAAACCTTATCACCGTCCGCTTACAAATGCATGACGATTGACCGAAATTGGATCAAAAAAATGAAAGAGACAAACTACACGGACGGTAACGAACGGGTTAGATTATCAACAGAGTATATTCCAAAAAAGTAATGCCTGCAAATCCGGAAAAAAAATAAACAATAACAATTAAAAAAATATAAAGTATCAGGTTGTTATAGTCTTTGCATGTGGGGCAGACAACATGCAACAATATCCATGAGCGAACCCCTTAGATAACGAGAAGGGAGAACCCCCTATTGCTCCCTAGTACGCCCCCTCCCTTTTTACAAATACTTACCACACACACGTGTACTCGTATGTCCGACTAAAATCTGTTTATTTTTCATTCACGTTTATAAATTGTAGATGTAAGGCTCTTGCGAACCTTCAAAAAATTGCTACCGCGCTCCGAAAAGCACTGTAGACGGGTATTGGTTGTAGTTTTCAACCAGCAATAAACCAGAATCAGTATGAACCTCACTTTCGTGGTTTTGCCCGAGCACAAGAATACAGAACAAAAGAGGGACATGGGTAGATGGCCCTTTTATACTTTTTTTTTTTTTCTTTTCACCTTGGACTACTGTCACACTACTGGACTGTTTGTTTGTTCGCTCCAATGTGACCTTTGTAATACAGTACAGTTCCATAGTAACGTTGCTCATCTCATGATTACACACCCACATCTACATGTAAATGTACCTAATACGGTAGCACTTGCTGCTTATACTTTATCGATAATATTTCAAGTATTCTTCTGAAAAAGGGGATCCGTAACTATTGAACACTCGTCTGAGAAAAGCAAAAAGTGCATACCGGTATCGCGCTCAGCAAACACATTCCGAGATGGATGGTAAAAAAAGTACCTTGCCACCAAGCAATTGCCTTGAAAATTTCCCCAGACTTATTACTGAAATGTTTTACAATTGTTCCTTGAAAGAAATACTTTCTAACATTAGTCAATTTTATACTTTATATCCTTCTTTTCATCTACTACTAGGCATGCTATTAGGTACTGTACTCAGGCCTCAGAAGGGTCAAACTAGGTGATTCTTCAAACAAAAATACCTCGATGAAAAACTAATATTTTTCTGTAAAACAAAGTAGAGAAAATAGATTTAGTCTGTGGCTACCATTCACTAAATTTTAGGCTATGAGTTTCTATGAATATTTGCCTTGATTTGCTGAAAACCGCAGATTTTTGTTAATAGAGTCTGTCCAAATAGCGAACAAAACGGACCCGATGCCAGTGCACTGACAAGTGGACGATACAAACCCCATATTTATTGATAAATATGAATGAAAAGTGCTGATTGTTCGAACCCCTTTTTGTGTAGACTTGAGCGCGCCTGTCAAAACAACAAAACAATTATGCAGCTTTGGTGGGCGTGGTTCTGCCACCACTATTATTAGCTTCCTTTCCAAACTGGACGCAAATGGGCCGCTCATGTATCACATAGCCATTTGTACACTGTAAAGCTAAAGAAGCTTGTGATTTGTCCGTAAACGTAACAAACGCCTGCCCTCTCAACCGTCCTTTGGTCATCAGGTTGATATGGACGTCTGGTGCGAAAATCGAAAATAAATCAACCAGTTCTTGCTGTGTCGTTTGCTTGTCTAAATTCTTTATATACAGTTTAGGGCTCGGCTCTCCCTCCACGTATTGCTTGAATGCAGGGAGATTGAGCAGCTCAGAAATAGGTCTGCATTGCTTGCGGATAGCTTGTTGTTCTGCAGTGATACCGATGTTGATCTTGATCTTTTTGTTGGTGGTGCTGGTGGTGGTGGTGGCCGTGGTGGTGGCCGTGGAACTATTCTTTGCAAATGACGATGCTGGTGATGAAGTAGCTGGTTGCTTGTGCAGAGCAAGCTTTTGACTCTCAGCAGCCATGCGAAGCAATCTTGCTTGCGCTACTTTTTCTTGCTGGAGTTTGATAGTTTCATTTTCGTCGTCCTGTTCATCCTCCAATTCTGATTCATCGCTAGCCAATAATTGGTCGTGCTTTCGCTTCAAAAATGATGGTTTTGCGTCTTTTTCGGCAGGGCCGAACGGCGGAGGCATGTTGTATTTGTTCATGAGATGAAGCACTTGGGTATAAAATCGAGGGACAGTAGCGATGGCATGTGTAATGTTTGTTAAAATATCAGGTGTTGGGTCGGGATAGTAGTACGTTAGCTGAGGGTTGGGTGGATAGAGTAGGCCGTGCGGAGCAGATACAGGCTCTGCGGCCGGTGTCTCCTGCTCTATCGCAAGCTGCTGAGGAGGAATAGAGCTGCGCTGTCTGTTTGGATCAGGCCTCGCGTACTCTACAGTTATTTGCTTGTAAAATAAGCCAAAATCAATCTTTTTCAGCATGTCGAATGCCTGCTCGGCAATGCTTCGATTTGGAAAGTCTAGAAACACAAAGCCAACCTGTTTCGATGGGTTATCTTGGACTGGGGTCCTTGTAGCGCTGGATTTGCGTGCTTACCATGGCCTGACTCTGCATAAATCGAATGTCGATTGGTCTGTACGGCCTAAAGTATTTCTCTCGTAACTCTGTGGATGTGGTTATAAAGCTGGGCAAATGCTTGACGATGATCGTGGTAATAGTGTCCTATGCAACCATCAGGATCGCTTCGAATAGTGCTCGTTTATTTGCTACATTACACAGTTCATTTTCGTCAATACGAGTTGTAGAAAAGAGGTTTGATGAAGGTGTTCTCCCAATAGTCACAGTACACATCCACACACAAAAGAGCAAAAATATTTTTCGTCTTGTTTTGTCCCAACCGCATTGTTTAATTTCATTTATCGAAAGCCCATCTTTACAATGAGATTGAATGAAGACACAGTACTTGCAAGTATTCTGTCTGCAAAAGCTGAGCAGGTTGCATTCTGACGTGTCAATTAGATAGGAGAGAAGGTTGCTCTGGTGCCTTATAAACCTGAACATGTACCCAGATATCACGAATGGATGAAGTCACCTTTCCTGCAGGAGATGACTGCATCCGAGCCATTGACACTGGAAGAAGAATATGAGATGCAGAAATCATGGCATCAAGATGAAGAGAGTAAGGCCTTCGTTTGCTAGCCTCAAACCACTAAAGAAAGAAAGAAAGAAAAAAGAAAAGCCAACATCCTGTATAGAGCTTACGTTCATTATCACTAGTTTACCCAATAGTGACAATAGGTCGCTCCAGAATATACCAGAGAGCGAAATCAAAGACCACACTGGTAAAACGCAGTAATATGCTGATCTTTTTTTTTTCGCAAATGATTCACCTATTCAGCAATGATTTAGTCATGGTTGGCGATGTAAACATTTTTCTTAACGATCAAGACCAGGATAAAACATTTGGAGAGATTGAAGTTATGGTTGCCGAGCCTGATTACAGAAGAACCGGCCGAGGAAGAGAAGCATTGGCAATAATCATGGGATATGGTAACCACACACTAAAATGTATCTATCAACGCAATACTAACGACAACGCAAACACACACACACACACACACACACACACACACACACACACACACACAGCTTTACAAGTGATAGGATTAAAGACATTCCATGCAAAGATATCACTGAAAAATAGCCCTAGCATCAACTTGTTCCAGTCAAAATTTGGCTTTTATGAAATTGCTGTCTCCCAAGTTTTCCAAGAAATCACGTTAGAGTGGACGCTCTTGGCACCCTCAGACACAGTAAAAGTAGACGAGTTTGGTAATCAAATAGAAGCTTATGGGTCCAAGGCAACGCCGGAACAGCACAACACAATTCTGTCGATGCATAAGGCTCTGACAGAATATTGGCACAAGACTGTGAAAACAAGCAGCTTTGAATGATTCCAATAAAATTGATGATTTATTTTACCAATACCCATGCTGTGGCTCTTGTTGCTCATTACTGCTGGGAATCTTCATCTGCTTTAACCACCATTCAGGCGAAACGCGTACTTTATCAAAGGACAGCACAGCCGATGATTCATCTTGAAGACACAAGACATCCAATTCGCTTTTGTGCTGTTCATAGTTTGATTTGAATTGATCGACTAGCTGTAACATGTCTTTATCTCGTAGTTTCGCTGTGAGCTTGTACTGAATTTTGAAGTCTATTCCCATGACAGTCGATCCCGACTCGTCTTTACCTGACGACAAGATAGTTCGATTGTTCATGATGGCTGCGCCAGCGTGAATCACATGTTGCAATCTTCGATTGGTAGATATCTGGGCAAAATAGGCTACGATGTCCACATTTGTCTTGATTTTGTCGAGTAATACAATGGACCTCTCGCTCTGAGTGGCAGATTCGATCGCATCTAGTCCATCGTCGTCGATAGGGTACAGATTGAATTCCAGCTCAAGCGTATACGGGTTAATCCTCGAAAAGTCACTTAGCAATAGCAGTTCGGTGGGGAACGGAAAGGAGGAATTCGCTTGGTCAGAGGGGTATGATTTAGCTAGAACGTCAATCTATGTACATATAGAACCTCTGGTTAGATACATAAAAACATACACATTGAGGATTTTCATTGCATACGTACATGAATTCTCCAGCCGTCCGATTTTACATTGTGATCAACTCGTTCACCGAGTAAAGTTGATAAGCGATAGGAAAACCAGCTATTTAGTCTTGCTACTGTGATGATATCGTTGGTGTCAAGGTTATCCAGGATATTGTACAGGATTTCTAAAGGTAAGCTTGATAATTTATACATATTCGAACGAGTATAAAAAAAGAGAGAAAAGTGAAAAAAAAAAAAAAACTCGCTAGTTTTATCCATGCAATCGTCAAACACCTGATTCATGCAGAACCAGTGTATTTTATAGGACAAGCGAAAATCAAGAGAAAACATTATCTTTTTTTTTTTACATGTGAAATCTTAAGACAGATAGCATTGTCTGTATTTTTTATATATGTGTACACATAGAACAAGCTAATGGGAATTTTTTGGGTCTGACGGATGATGATGAGGATGATGGTGATGCTGCTGTTGCTGTTGTTGTTGATATATAGGCAAAAGATTACTGCCAGAGCTGTGATGTTGCTGCAGAGGAAGCGGCGGAGGAGGGAGAGGATATGGCTGCATTGAGTGAGGGTGAGGGTGAGGGTGAGGGTGAGAATGGTGCTGTTGCGGATGGTATGGCTGCTGTTCAACTGATCGAGACAACATTGATGTACTGTCGCCAGTATTCGTTGAGAGTCCAATCTGAGATTTGCTGCTTGACGATGAAGACATGGGATATATTGATTGATTATTGTCACTGCTGACACTATGGCTATTTGCGTCATTTGGAATTGGAGTTTGTGGGCGCGCATCGGGCGGTGTGATAGACCCACCTCTGTGTTGTTGTTGTTGTTGCTGCTGCTGGTGAGGGTGGTGGTGATGTGATGACATTGGGTTAGAATTCAATGCAGGATGAATAGTAGGCTCTTTGCTCCTGCTATTACTGTCATCATTATTATTGTTATTATTATTATTATTATTATTATTATTATTATTCGGGTCTGCGCTGTTACGGCCTATTGGCGAATGCTGCTGCGGATCAAAAGTAAAAGACATGTTGGGTGCATTGAAACTAGGGGTACTAGGCGAATCGGTTGCCATGGTGTAGTTGTCCTGATACGAAGGGTTGACATAGTTGGTCAGAGAAGTATCCAAAGCCATGTTGTTTTCAAACGAATAAACAAACGCTGCTGCCGGTTGCTGCAGTTGCTGCTGGTGTCTTGCCTGGCTCATGGCGGCTGCCGGTATACTGTTGCTTCGGTGGTTGTTGGTAGGATAAGACGACGAATGACCGATAAGAGGCAGACCGTCATGTTGCATGGGTGATTCGGGAGTGAGTCTGTGGTCGTCATTCAAGGCAAACTGTCTTCCTTTGCCTTTCTTGGCCTGCTTTCTGATGGGCTCGCCAACAGAGTGGTCTTCGGAGAGCGTGCGGGTTCTGTGTTGAGTTTTCAATAGTTGAGTTTCATGGAGTTGGCGTTGGTTGTGTATCTTGATAAAATAAAGCTGCTTTGGGATTTCCACAGAAACGTAACCTTTGGGCGCCGTATCTGCTTTTGATGCTGGTGTAGAAAAAGATCGTCGGTTGTGAGTACTGTCGGTGGCAGATGATGCGCTTTCTTCGTCGTTGCCATTGGCGTCTTTGTAAACGTGAGGAGCAGGGAATGTCTGCGGGTCGATTTGAACAGTTTCACATATGGATTGAAACAGCATGAGCAACTCTTGCTTTACAAACTGAAACAGGTCATCGTTCCCAGCAGTTGCCATACAGACTCTGCTCCAAAGGTCGCTCAGTTGGTGTGTTCTGTCAATCGAGTCTCGTAGCTTGATTTTTTGGCGTTCTTCTGAAAGTCGATTGTAGAATCGGCGTTCATTCCAATGGATATTAGGAAACTGATCTCGCACACGTCCCCTAATGTCCTGAGTCGTCATGCGAAGGCGAGCCAAGTCGCGAATGAGATCCGTCACCTCTTTGGGCCATGAGCGTTCAATGTCTTCAGGACGCATCAACTCATGATTGTGCTTTCCGGCTTCAGGATTAAGCGACTTTCGAAACTCCCATTTGCTTTGCTCATTTTCGTAGAGAACCACTCTCCACCGACAATCGCATCTCTTTGAAGGCCTCTTTCGTTGTGGGTTCGATTTCGGGTTACGCAGAGAATCAGGTAAACCCTCTCGAGAACAATAGACATAAATGTTCTACAAAAAAAAGACTAAGTGAGATTTATGTATCAAAGCGCATTGCGAGATTGCAATCTTACTCTATGGGTGCTAGCTTCTTGTTTTACGGTAAATCCAAATTCTGCGCATAGGTCTCTGCATCGCTCAATAGCTACGGCGCTTTGGTCAAACTTCATACCGATCAATCGCTCGTAAAATGGCTCCAACTATGATACAGTCAGGTACGGTTATTTCATTGCATGTGCGTTTCTACAATTACCAAAAGAGCTTGCTCATTCTGTTGTTGTAAAGATAGATTTCCTCCATGCGCTGTTGCTGCTACTGCTTGTAAGGCCTTTTTTGTCATTTAAACTGGTATTTGCTTTTTCTATTGCATTTGTGAACACAAATATCAAGTAGCAGAGCATAGAAGCATCGACTTACGGTAAGAAACTGATAGTGGGGGAAAGAGAGAAAGAGTCGATCTAATAATTTTGGTATTCTGTCCCTGGGCTCTTTTTTTTTGTTTTTTTTGTTTTTATTTTTTTTATCTACTGGCGATGTTTGGTTACGAAATGTGAATTACTACTGCCTGCCTTGTTGATTCAATGTGTGCTTGAACTATAGGGTGGGAAATATAGAATAATCAAAAGAAGGAAAGAAAGAAGATGAAGTTCTAATCTACCTTTTTCTCCCCTTTGTTTAATGCGCTTATTTTTATTTCTCTTTTTTTTTTTTTTTTTTTTTTTTCTTGTGAAGCCCATTACATGTATCTTTGATAACCTTTTAATGAAACATTACCAATAGCAAATGGTTGTAATAGATCTCAATTTTGTGCTACCACATCCTCCCCACTCTAAACTAACCCCCTGTCCCGCCTCGTAAGAAAAGCTGCCTCCATTAACCTGTTTTAATTGGCAGTGTTCTTGTTTTGCCCATCAATTGATTTACGGCTAGCCGCAATCAACTCGTACAATAGGAAATATGATCTTTTCAAAGTGTGCGTACATTTTGTTTGAGATGTGAATCCGCGAGAAGAATTCTGCTAACTTCAAATTTGACTTGTATACAAAAAGTGATTTCATTTGCCTTGATCTAACAATTTGTACCGCAAACTTCAAAGCCATTTTTTTTTTTTTTTTTTTT
>MU619237.1:378783-393118 GCA_025201805.1 Parasitella parasitica
ACCTTCGCGGCAATGAACATGCCATGATGTATCGCATTTGATGCAAATTCCATATTCACATTATTTTTAATAACCGCATTGCGTGCTCTCTCTCTGTGTCTCTCTCTTTTTTTTTTTCCACATAATAAAACATCCAACCATTATGCCACCCATACGGCAATTAGACGACGCATTCCTCTCGAGTCTCTTGGAAAAACAAGTCTACCCAGAACTCAAGTCAAACATAGACTCGGAATCATTGGTAAGCATCCTCAAAAAACTTAACTCTGCCTCGGACGCGCTGCAGCAAGAGCTCTTTGAGCAAGTCCACAGCAATTTTGACGACTTTTCTGCTGGGTACAACTCTAGCCAAGAGCTGCATTCCAGGGTGCTGGATCTGGTCAGGCAGACATCTCACACGCAGCAGCAACTGACAACCACGCAAACGCATGTCGAGCAGACCGTCGAGAGATACCAGCATGTTTTGGAAGAGTCGCACAGGAACAAGAGCAAGATTGACGTACTGGAGCACATTGAGCAAGTGCTGCAGATTATGGAATCCATAGACGCAGAGCTAGGCCAGTATAACTATGTGGATGCAGCTCAGCATGTACTGCAGCTAGCTGCTACTTTGAACGAGTGGAGAAACGCCGATGCTAGAGTGATCCAAATGATCAATGAACGGATACAGCAATTGAAGCAATCGCTCGTGCTCGGTCTTCAGGATGGAATTCATACAGCGATAAAGTACAATCCCGGATCGATTCGTATTCTGGAAACATACCAGCCATCCACAGCGTCGAACAAACAGGTACACACTCGAGACGTCTTACAAAGTCTGTATCAGCTGGGGTTGCTGCCTGAAGAATTGATGGCTGTGCAGCGCTCCATTTTCAACAACATCTTTGGCTTTTATTTCCAACGTACCAGCTGCACGCTTCAGATCGACTCGGTACAAGTGGAGAATGAAGGGAGCGGAGGAGTTTTGCAGGTCATTCCTGCCGCAGACAGTGACAACGAAGGCCATGTCGATCCGGTTCTAATGCTGCAGCACATGGAAGCCATATTTGGATTCATCTACAGGTACGCATTTGGAAGCACAGACGCTGCACCCAACGACAGAGAAATGAAGCTCCTGTTTGGAAACCTGTTCCTGCCAGATTTGAGCGACCTGATGATAGCACAGAGTATTGCGCCTGCCGTTCCCTCTTCGAAATACAACCTGGCAGAATTCGACCGTGTCGCACAGGCCGTAAACCAATTCGAGAGCCACTGCAGAGACATTTACGGATTCCAGGTACAAGATGCAGCATTAGGCTTGTATGTCAAGAACATCGACCTGCACTATGCCAAGAAACGACGCAACCGCATCCTGCTGGAAGGCAGAAAAGTGATGATGCGACGACTGTACGATACAGACATGGTCAGCGTAAAGGAAGACGACGGACACACCTACCACTATCAGATCACACAAACGCCACAGCTCTTGTCTGTGCTTGTATCCGATACGCTGTCTGAAGGCTCTGATATGTTAAAGTCGCACCCTATATCAGCATCAACACTAACAGACGGCATTCAGGATTTACTGGACATGTACCGCTCGATAATGCCAAGCTTTCACCGCAGCCAGTACTTGGCCAGCGCATGCAATTCGCTTGTATTCAGAAACGACTGTCTGTGGCTAGCTAATCAATTGGCGACTACGACTGCATTGAAACCGGAAGCATCTCTGTTTCCACAGCTGAAAGCAGGGCTTGGAGAGACTGCTAAGCGCTTACGGCAGCTTGGTAAGACTTGGCATGAATTAACCATGATGCAAAGAGCACAACAAATCCAATCTGTGCTGGACGCTTTGGACGGGTTCTCTGGGATGGCTGAAAATTTAAAGTTCCAGCAAGACTGCGACAGAGCTATTGCTCGAGTGCTCGAGTTGGTGGGGTCCTTTGCTGCAGAGACAAGACCTGTGATCGACGAGACTCTATTTTTGGATATGCTTGGCCGTATTGCAGACAGTGTTCTAGCAAGGCTGATCAGTGACATTGAAGAGTTGGTGGACATTGGAGCGGAAGAGTCGCATATCATCGCACGCGCGTTAAACAGCCTTGCTCAGCTTGTCAATGCCTTTGATTTACCGGGAAGAGATGCAACGGAGGGGTTTGTAGCTGATCTGGTCCCTAGCTGGCAAAAGTTTTGGCTAGTCAAGGACATCTTGGAAATGAACATGCGTGAAATCATGGAGTCTTTCCGCTGCGGTGATTTGCACATGTTTGAGAAATCAGAGTTGGTTGGACTTCTATGCTCGCTTTTTGCAGACACGGAACTACGAGAATCAAACATTCAGGAGATTAAAACTGGTATATCACCATCACAACCTTACCCAAATGCAGGACAACGAGCACGAGAAGCAGTAGCTGCAGCACCAGTGCAACCGCAGCACTCGCCATCACCTACTGCAGCTCGCACCCACGCTACATTGTCCACACCTCATAGTACGCTGGAATATACGCCAGGTGATGATGAAACGATTGAAGAATCAGGCTGGGGCGACGATGACGATATCGATTTCTTTGCAGATGACGGTTTGGGTAAAGACAATCCTGTGTCACAGACCTCTTTGGAACCATCGCCAAATTTAGACTATGATGTGGACATTATGGTAGATGATACAGTAACAATTGAAGCAGAAGGAGGAGGAGGCTGGGGAGATGCAGATGAGGACATATTTGATAATGACGCACTTTTAGTCAAAAAGGATGTCGCCGGGGACGAATGCATTGCTGACCCTGCTGCCAAGAAGGACAACAACCAAGAAACAGCTTGTCGGGCATCTCGGACGAGCCTTCCTATATCCGGTATCAGTAGCCCAACTTTGTCCAACATCAGCGCCACTACTAGTATGGGTAATACTACCACTGCCATAGGTACTACCGACACTGCTACAGGTGCTACTAACGCTGCCACTCTTTTATCCGCACCTGCGTTGAATCTAGACGCAGAAGACGGTGAAGGATGGGGCTGGAATGACCAAGACGACGATGATTTGTTCAAGGCCTAGTAATAAAATACTGTTTTATAACGGGTTTTATTTGTTTGTATCATATATTGTTGAATTTGTTGTAGTATAAATGTTGTAGCTATTTCAAGCGTACAATGCATAATTTACTGGTAGGATAATTTACAATTTAAACTTTGTCATGTGTGTGGGGCAGGAAGAGGATAAAATGTACGAATATAGTATATATAGGAGTTAGGTGCGCTAAATTCTATAATAGTCAGACATTCGAATTGTCAGGATTAGAGTTAGGGTTAGGATTCAGGATAGTGTTTATATTTTTATATACATGCATAAGGTGATGTTCTTTTTTTTTTTTTTCTTTTTTTTGTTGTTGTTTGTTATAAAGATCTGGTATGAATCTTTTCATGGCGTTTCATGTCATATTTCCGAGCGAAAGGGCGCGCGCAATGGCTGCATAAGAATGATTTTGGTCTATGGGGGTTGTGTGTAAGCATATGTTCTACAAGATTGTGCTTGCGTTTTGATCTATATTGAACAAACATCGTCTGATTAGTAAGAAAAAAAAAATAGTGGCAATGTATTTGTTTGCTACATACCTATGGCTACACACAGGGCAGATGTGTCTTTTGTCGGTCAAGGTGGTAGTCTTTCTCTTCTTTTTGCTGCAATCGAGTCCATTGGGGACTGCAGGGAACAGCGAGTCGACGAAGACTGGGTCTGGCTGATGACAATACATGTAGCTGTTGCTGCTGGTGCTACTGAAGCACTCTGATAGCTGAGGAGACAAGTTTGATGAATAGTACATGGCAGAGCTGCTGCCAATGTCAGCATTCATTGAGAAGGTAGGGGAGGCATTGGCCACAGTAAAGTCAGGTACGTTATAAGACGCAATTGAGAAATTATCGTCTTGCAAGACATTGCTATAGTCGTTGGATGGGAGCGTTGGCTTTAAATCTTGCTTGATGTCGGCATCAATCTGCTTGTATTGGCATTGGTATTGGTATTGGTATTGATATTGGTATTGGTATTGGCATTGCAAATATTGATATGCGCTTGCATTAGCGTCAAAGAAGCAACTAGACATCAATGGGCCATTGCTGTCGTTATTGGCAGCAAGCAACTGATTGTAATATAGCATATAGGAGTTATCCATTTTTTATTTGTTTTATTATTCAGAAAAAAAAAAAAAAAAGAGGCGCAAAAAAGAAAAGTTAGAGATTGGAAAGGAAGAGAGTGGTGTCTGCGATAGTATTTATACTATTTCCTGAAAAAAAAAAAAAAAAAAAGAGGCGCAAAAAAGAAAAGTTAGAGATTGGAAAGGAAGAGAGTGGTGTCTGCGATAGTATTTATACTATTTCCTGATTCAATGTGTACAAACAGACAGACAAGCAGACAAGCAGACAAGCTGATAGACAGACCAAACTCACACAACCTACTATTAAACCCCGTTTTCAGGTAAAATCGACCGAAAAAGTATGCAGGATTATGCGTTCACTACTGTTTAAAAAAGCATGGCATGTCACTAAGAGACCAAGGAGGCTTTTATTTCATTATCTGTAATGTATTAGTAATAGGGTTTCGAGAATTTTATTTTTATAAAAAAAAAGTCTATTTTTACATTAGTATCCCCTTTCTGAATTCTACTGCTTGCTGCTGCTGTATTGTTGATTTGCTGCTAATGCTGCTTGTTGCTGTGCACCTGAGAGGGTGGATGTAGGTAGAAAAACTTTATTTAGATTTGAGTCATACTAAAAATAAAGTTTTCCCTTCTCCTCTTCTCCTTCTGCGTGCTTCCACACACGACAGAATGCTCAAATGCTCATTGGCAAACGTCACCCTTATTTCCTCATTTAGAGGATCAGGACATGAGCTACTAATAGCAAGACGCTTCTTGTCGTATAAACCTGTTGCATTCTACTCTCTCAAGCGCTTCAGTCTGCCGAGGGTGAACGAGCTGAAATCAAAGCTTCTGCTCGATCTCAAGAAATTTGATGTCAAGGGCAGGATATACCTTGCTCCAGAAAGTGGGATTGGTGGCATCAACTGTCAGATGGAGGCGCCCATCTCACAAATTGAAATGGTGAAATCATACTTTGCGAGCTCAACTGACTTTGGGCCAGTTCAATTCAACGACGGCATGCAAGACACGTCTCGACCCAATTTCAGTAAATTACGTGTACTGGTCAAGAAAAATGTAAATTATTAAATATATACATATATAAACGGACAAACATATAACCATTTTCTAGCTGGTTGCAGTTAGGAAGAATGATTGTATGACAGCACAAGACCTGGATTTGCAGCCCAATCATCTGACTCCTGAGGATTGGCATAAAGAGCTCTCGGCAAGGAAGCAGGACATTGTGTTATTGGACATGCGCAACCGATACGAGTAGTAAGTGTAAACAAATTTGCTGCGGGCTTGGCTTGTTTACATGGCTAAGCCAACTTTTTTTTTTTTTTTTTTTTTTTTTTGCGACATAGTGATGTCGGTCATTTCGACCATGCCATCAAGATGAACGTGGATACGTTCAGACAAGGCCTGGATCTGCTAGATGAACTGTCCGCCGATAAACCAAAGGACCACGAGATCTACATGTACTGCACCGGCGGCATTCGATGTTCTGTGGCCGGCGCTTATCTGAGAAACAAAGGATACCAACATGTCAAAATGGTAACCGCAGCTGCATGTGCTTAGTAATCGAGCCAATGTCCCTTTTTGACTCATTTTTGTATTTATCGGTTGTAGTTACAAGGTGGCGTCACTGCATATGGCCATTATGTGAGAAACAATGTCCCCTCCTTGTTCAAAGGAAAGAACTTTACCTTTGATGGCAGAAGAGGAGAGCCGATTACTGACCATGTGCTTACGCAATGCTATCACTGTGGAAATCAATGCGACCATATTACCAACTGTGCCAATACTAAATGCCATTTGCTGCTTGTTCAGTGCGAACAATGTCGATCCAAAATGCACCATACATGTAGCTCGCATTGTCAAAGCGTATTGCACGGCAAAGAAGAATACAAGTTTGATTACGACTACCACAGACAAGTATCAGAAGCATGGTAACACAACGCATTAAATTGAACAATGGTATGATTGGATGAAAATAAACAAAGTAACCTGTGTAAATTCTTTTTGCTCTTTTTCATTCTTCTTGTACATTACTACTTGCTGTCCACCATGTCCATCTTGAGAGACTCTCGCTCTCCACAAGTACCGTCCCGTTCACCGTTCCGCATCAGAGACTCGCAATCAAAGAAACAGCCCGACCATGGTATGTATCTTTTTCAAAATGCCAAGGCGATCCAGTATTAAGTATCCATAGTAGATCGCTGGAGTTTTACTGTGGAATTAGTGAATATGTGGAACATAAAACCTGACCATGGCCTATACAGCATGGACAGCGCTAAAAAACAGCACCAGCCGCATCAGCAACGGCAGCAACAGCAACAGCAACAGCACCCGGACACCATGCTCTCCTCGAGCCATTTGCTAACACAATTATTGATCTCACAAGCGATACTTGATTCGAACGATTACGAAATTCTAACATTCGACACACTCGACAAATTAACAAAGGTGATACAAATATATTACGTAAATCCTAGTACTGTTTTAACCTAATATATTTTATGGTACGTAGGAGCTTTCGCAAATCCAGGATCAATCAGCAAACATAGCCAAGAATATACAGCTCGAAAATAGGATCGCTTCCATCTCCAAGTCGCTAGAGAACGTAAGCTTGAAAAACAGCCGAAATTCAGTCATCTATCTTCAGCATCAACGGCAGCACAACAAAGACAAAATCAAGTCCATGTCGAAGCAACTCGAAAACCTGAAAAATAGGCAAATCGAGATCAGGAAAACGATACTACAGCACACAGCCGCTACGCTGAACAAAGGGATCCACAGCATCGAAAACCAAACACTGCTCCGACAAAGCAACCACAGCTCGGCATTGAATCAAGTGACCAACAGGGTCAATCAACTCTATTCAGCATATATCTCACTACCCTCAACATCAGCAGCAGCAGCAGCGTCACCAGATACCCTACACAAACTCTCCCAATTGGACATGCTGCTGTCTGGAAGACCATCAGAAGAAGACGGCTTTGTAGCTGATCAGAACAAATTGCAGCTGCTGGCCATCCGAATACAAACAGACCAGCTTGTGGCAAAGATGATTGACATGGAACTCTTCACCACAAAACTGCTATCTCGTATATCCTCATTCCCTCAGCGCCAGATGGCTTTGAAAATGGAATTAATGCAGTATCAATCCGAATCGCTCGAAATCCGCATTTGGGAGAAAAAGCAGCAAAGAGACGTGGACGCAGACAGCCTATCACAGGCCATGGCCCGCCAGCAAAGCGGTCGTGGCAGCCACGAGCTGTCCGTCGGCGAAATCAAGCAGCGCTATCAAAAGCAGCTGGATGAGCAGGCACGATTTTACGAGGCAGATTTATCCAAGCAAAATGCACTGCTGCAGCGTAGCACCCAAACGCAGCGACAGTTGGAATCATCTTGCAACCAGCTGAGTTCTGAAAAATCAGAGCTGGATAGACTAGTGCAAGAAAAATCTCGGCAGATTGACCAGCAAGACAATGAAATGAGCAGGCTGAATCACGAGCTACGGAATCTGCACCATCCTCCTCCTCAATTAAAATCCAAGATACCAAGCCATGACGACAATGCTGACGGCCTGCACATTGAGGCAGAGAAAATACGGCTAAAAAAACACTTTGAAAACAGAGAATCTCGCTGGACGTCCCACACTACCATGATGGAAGACGGCTTCGACCAACTGCTGGACAATTTCGACAAACTGACAAACTCGGCGATAGAATTCGACTCGCATCGCATGCGATATGACAGGAGAATTGACGATCTACATAAAAGTATCAGCAATTTGGAGCTGCAGCTATACGATGAGAAAATCAAGAAAATTGGATACGAGGCAGGACATGAGCAGGCACCAACGACTGTCTCGCTTCGCAAAGAATTCAGAATCTTGGTTGCAGATATCAAAAGGACACACCAGCTGAGGATGGAGAGAGAAGCCGAGGAGATTAGACGTCTGCAGCTGCAGCTGCAAGAACTGCAAAATACAAATACCAAATCATATAAATATCAACATAGCATGGCAACTCAAACCTAATAATATACTAAATGCATCTACCACCGGCCGCTCGATGCGAATCTCTATCATATTAAACATTCTTGATATACAAATGTTTGTAATGCACTATCTTCTCGTGTTATGTTATACTTTTACCAATGGAACGATTGAAATATTTCATTTTTGTGAGGCATTGCTATTCATATAAAGATGAAAAAAAAAAAAAAAAAGCAGCCTCTGGTTTATCCCCTTTTTTTTTTTGCTTTTTTTCTAGGTTGGATTTGATTAAAGTACATTTATTAAATATTCAATTTTACATCTATTGATATACTTTGCAAACAAGTAATGTGTCTATATTTTGGCATCAGCATTATCTAGATTGGTGATCGCACAATGTCTCGCCGTTAAGACCATGGTTACCAATTACTCACCTGAAGGCATTTTGTAATCTCCATGTATCGTATCAGGCCAAAGAAAAGAACAAAACGATTATTTAAACTCAGCACTTTCTTGGTTGATTTTCCGTGTTTTTTTTTGACAAAAATAAATTTTTCAAGTTCGATAGCTACTTGAATATTACCGATAAACTTATTTTACTAACTGGATGAGATTTTCGTGCTTCTTACCTGTATAATGGTGGTATTTATGCATCTGTAGCCTGCTTGTATATTGCACGCTCCGATTTTGAAGTTTTGTTTTCCGGAAAAGCTTAAAAAAAAAAGTTGTCGTTCACCATATATCAGGTTTAAAAAGTATACAAGTGTCAAGCTGCCCTTGCAAAAGCTGTATCAAAAGGTTTCTTAAAGCCCAATGTATCTTTTGATGCCATTTTTCTCCTGTTTGAATTTGGTTTAATATGTCTATTCTGCATTATTCTTTTGTTTTCCCTTGTTTTCACGCTTGAAACGCACTTTTAATTTAGGCCCATTTTGCGAAAATGCTCGTAAAAAAAAATTTAATTAGATTGTTGCACCTATAAAAATTGTGAAGAATAGCTGGCCAAGTTTGCTTAATACCGAGAGGCAAAATGATTTGATGTACTAAAATTGATAAATTCGATTCAATTTACATTTATAACCCATTACTAAACGGTATAAATACCAATTAGCAACAATAAGAGCATGTATTTAACATATAAAACTAAAACAGATATCTCTTCCTTTCTTTTTCAAACTGCTGTGCTATACAAGTCTTTGAGTGTGTGCTCTGATTATAAACAATTTCAACATTGTTTCAAGTTACTGAGGCAAATCTATACCATAAATCTGCTAGCAAGTAAACACGTCATTAGTACATATGTCAATGCATAGCTTTGAACTAGAGTTTCAAAAAGGAAATTAATAAAGCAGCCAACAGGCGGTGACTGACACCAATGTCATTTTACCTGTACCGTACGGTATTATTGATGGACTGTTTGTTTGGGAGGGGGACCCTCTTCTGTAGGGGTGCAAAAACGTTTCCTTTTTTTCTCTTCTTGTACCCAAACACTATTACACTTTCTTTTGACATGAACGACTATTCTTCAAACTACAGCCTCGGTGGTGATGCCGTAAGTGTTTATTGAGATATGGAAGCAGAAGCTAGAGGAGAAAGGGGGATTTTTCTGCCGTGATATAGGCTTCTCAAATGTGACAAGGGGATACCACTTTATTGACATGGTGGTTTTGACATTTTTAGGGTAACAAGAAGCAAGAAGTTATGGACCAAGTTCGTTCTGAACTCGCTTTAGCCAACGCTCAAGAGCTTATCAACGTGAGTATTTATATACAGGCTATCTGCATTCAGCTTGACTAATTAGCTGTATGACATACATATATAGAAAATCAACGAAAAGTGTTATTTAAAGTGTGTCCCCAAGCCTGGCGCCCGTCTTGAATCTGGCGAACAAGCTTGTCTCTCCAAGTGTATGGATCGTTATATGGAAGCCTGGAACGTTGTTTCTCGTGCTTATGTTGCTAGACTCCAGCGTGAATCGCAAGGTGGTAACCTCTAATTTCATCTTTTCCCCACCACCACCACCACCACCCCTTTTTTTTTCTTTTCAAACTAGAAACAAAAAATAGTGCCGCATATATGTTATTTTTTTCTGTGTATTTTACTTCAAAATTGTATAAAAAAGATTTTCCTCTGTGGTGAGATCCTGAAATATTTGGTCTTTATAACTTGGAAAGAACTTCTCCAGCACGACATCGAGAGCATTTAGCAAGCCACTTGGCATTCGAAAGATACTGTAGTGACAACCATTTATTTGTCGTGGAAATGGGCACCAGAGATAACGTCCTTCTTACACGATGCATTTGGTTAGTTTTACAAAGAAAAAAACCTTTGACTAATACATGCGTTTTGTATTTTCACCACTATTATAGAAACTTTCCGAGCAGAAAATCAAGTACCCGAAAGACATTAGTTGATGCTCATTTTTAGAGGATGTAAGCAAACAAAAAGTCAATGATGCGAGCATAATTCAAGTTGTAATTTTCGAAAAAAAAAAAAAAGTTTATTCAAAAAAAATATATTACGGAAGACAGATGCTATTCTTTCGAACTTACAGAAATCTAAAATATCAAGATTATATTAGTATATGTGAAATATATCATAATCGAGGAGATAAAAATGGAAAAATGATAACATTTCAGAGATTGTTCACCTTGGTAAAACCCACATCTCTAAAATAAGATTGCGAACTCGGAATATGCTTCGATTCGGGACCAAAAAAAGTTTTCCATCATGTCATGTTATCATTTTACCATCATCATCCTCACTGATGATTCGAGTTACGTACCTTTTCAACTAATTGTAGAAGAAAGAAAAAAAATTTTCACTTTAGACACATTTTTCAAAGCCTTTTTATCTTTAATTGCATCGTGACTAGAACATATTAATGTCACAACTAAAAATTTTGCTGGTATTATGTAAGGAACATCTGTCAAAAATCGAAGGAAACCCGTCATCCCATGAAGCTCCAAGATCCTGCTGCCATGTACTGTATGATACGCTACATGATAAATTTACCCGTCATTTCATGTTATTGCAAAAGGCGGGAGAGGGGGGGGGGGGGAGGAAGCAGGTTATAGTTAGTTAGTTTTTTTATTTTAAGTGAGTTTTTGATTGTGCGTGTATATAATTATGTCTCTTTTTCAAAGATGCCCAAGAGTATCGACGAGGCTATTGACCTGATCAACATTAGGAATATAAAAGTGTGCTTCAGTTTGCTTCTTTCCGACAGTGGATGTGATAGCTTGCGGGATTTCATTCAGAAGCGAAAAAACAACCTCATCAGTCTTGCCATCGCCAATACACAAAATAAAGTCAATTGTGGGAAGATCCAGGTCCTTGAGAATGTTACGGACAGCAGTAGACTTGTCAATTGAAGAGGGACGAAGCTCTAAAGTCTTGTTACCGAGAACAATGGAAAGAGCCATATGGCTCAGCAACTTTTCTAGATTGACCTGCAACTCTGTCGCTTGCCACGAGCCAAATTCAGGATCGGCATTGCGATAGTGCCATGTCAAGTTGATCTCCTTTTCTTCGATGAACGAACCAGGCGTACGTTCGGTATAATGCTGGAAGAGCGGGCGGATGGTTTCTTTCCAGCTAGGATCAACTTGCTCCACAAGGCAGTACCACTTGTTGTCCTCCTCCTTGATCAGCTTACCTTCGTTGGATGCTGCGACAGGATTGATTTTGTCGCGAATGTTGGCAGGATGTTTGTAGAAACAGCCATGCTCGGCAGAAAGACCTACACCTGTTGATTCAAACCAGCTGTCCAAATGGTGACGGGAACGGCCAGACAAAATGTAAACGTATGTGTCAGGTTGCTCGGCCAATGTCTTTAAATGGCCCAACACAGTTTGGGAAGGCTTTGCAAACTCGGGCAACTTATGAGTGGTAGTCAGCGTACCGTCATAATCGAGCAAAACCAGCTTCTTCTTGCCAGCAGCCCTGGCCTTGGCGATCACGGCCTTGGAGTCTAGTTGAGGAATAGACATACGTTGGCCAAACTCCTCGCTTACACGTCTAAGCTCATTGACAAAACTGACGCCCCAATAGGCAGCAGTATACTTGGTAACATAGCGATACAGCTTTTGGTGGTTGGCCTTGCGAATGTCATCGGGCATGGTAACAGCCTCATGGATTGCATTAGCCAGCTCTTCCGTGTTCCAGGGGTTCACAATGATGGAGCCATTCAACGATTGGGCGGCACCGGCAAATTCAGAGAGGATCAAAACACCATGCTTCTCTTGCTGAGAAGAAATGTACTCGTAAGAGACCAGATTCATGCCATCACGAGTGGAAGAAACGAGACAGACGTCAGCAGCAGCGTAAAGAGCAACCAGCTCATCAAAAGGAATGGAGCGATGCATAAAGTGGATAGGCACAAATTCAACAGTGCCGTATTGACCATTGATACGTCCCACCAGCTCATTGATGGTGCTTCTCAGCTGCTGATACTCTTCGACATCTTCACGAGACGGAATAGCGAGTTGAACAAGCACGACCTTACCGACCCATTCAGGATGCTGGCTGAGGAAAACCTCCATAGCGTGCATCTTTTGGGGAACACCCTTGATGTAATCAAGACGATCTACACCTACAATCACCTTGCAATCACCGAATCTATTCTTTAGCTGCTGGATACGGTTTTGGATCTTGTCCTCCTTCAAGGCATCCGTGAACTTTTCGGGGTCTATGCCGATCGGGAAAGTGCCGACGTGGATATATCGTCCTTCGAATTCAACGCCGTTTGGCATCGTAGACAGGCCCAGGATGCGGGTGCATGAAGACAGGAAATGACGAGCGTAGTCATAGGTGTGGAAGCCCAGTAGATCACTTTCCAGAACGCCCAATAAAATCTCTTTGCGCACAGGCAAAATTCTGTCTATTTGTTAGCACATCACTATTGACCAATTAACGACATAACTGCTGGTTTTTTTTCATATTTACCTGTAAATTTCACTGCTAGGGAAGGGAGTGTGCAGAAACCAGCCGATCTTGACGTTTTTCTTGGTCATCTTTCTAAGCAGAGAAGGCAGCAGCATTAAATGGTAATCCTGGATCCAAACAAGATCGCCATCTTGGACAATCTTTGCAATCGCTTCGGCAAATAAACCATTGACCTTTTGATACGCTTCCCACCATTCCTCGTTGAAAGAAATTTCTCCCGGGTGGTAATGGAAAAGAGGCCAAAGAATACTAGGAAAAGACAGACATTAGATGTCTGGGGGGGACGCGTGTATAAATACGCTTATATACACAAAAAGAAAGAAGGAAAAAGCTTACCTATTTGAGAAACCGTTGTAATGCAAATCAGCCAAATCGTTGTCGACAAAAACGGGCATGGTTGAGGTTTCATTCAGTAGTCTTTCTTCAAGACCCTTTTTGTCTTCAGCGGGGACATTCAAACCTTAAAAAATGCAGAGCATGTAAATTACAAGCAAACAGCTAGAATTTGAACTAAACGTACCAGGCCAGCCAATCCAGGTAAACGACATCATTTTCTTCAGTCCACTCAATCCAGTAACCAGCCCACCAGAAGACATTTTGAAGTCGTATTGGCCTGTCTTTTGATCCTTGTTCACAGTGACAGGCAGTCTGTTGGAAACAACCAACAAACGAAGATTTTTGTCGTTTTTAGCTACTGTGTTATCTGCAGACATGTCTGAAAAAAAAATCGGTTGAGTTGTGTGTATGGGAAGGGCCGTGTTGTTGTGACCAGAAAACTCACCTATTGTTTTGGTTTTTTTTCAATTGTATGTACAAGAGAAGAAGAGAAAAGAAAAAAGCAATGCACTTTTTTTTTGAGTTTTTAATCCTAAAAGATAGGATCATTTGATAAAAAAGCAGGTATTCAGAATGATTATTTCATTGGATGGCCGTTTCAAATAATGACATATTGAGAGACGAAATTTCTATATTGAAGCGTGGTGTAGGGGTCTTCATAATCGGCTATTTAAAATACGTTTTGTTGCATTGACGATACAATTACGTATTGATCAAGGTCGTTGTATCCATTATAAAGACGAGTTTTTGCACTATGGCAAAAGCGAGGAACTACAACTTGAGAAAGTAATCTGATGACCGAAAAGAGCCCGTGTCGAGTCATTTTATTATTCCATTGATAAACCCAAAAGCTGTCTGCGTAAACGTCGACATGTATTACACAACCAATTTTTATTTTATTTTTTTCGGTTTCGGAACTACTTTTTTTTTTTTT
>MU619237.1:393158-513487 GCA_025201805.1 Parasitella parasitica
GAATCCCTCTAGAATAAAGTACTTCCCAGAACGTTTTGACATGGCAAAATGGCCAAGTGCCTGAACAACGAAAATAAAGAGGGAAAGATCCAACACCGAGGAATAAAGCGTGGTGAACAAAAATTCCTCGACAGTGAAACTATTCACGGCAAAGTCTGTGCTATTATGGCTCTTCAGCAGGGCAGCCAAAGTGTTTCTCAATGGCGTCGCCGGAATTTTTAGCCTTAACAGGAGTACAGTTATATATTCATCGTGTGATTCCAGCTTTTCGGGCAATCGTGTCTGGTGCTTTTGAAAGCGTTGTCAAAGTAAATGAGGAGCAATGCTTTTTCTTTGACACTCAAATTTATTGGTGTGCAATGTCAGCAGAGCCAGAGACATATATGGCGCAAAAGATAAAAAAAGAAACGTGCACAGCTTGATTTAAATAGGATTACCTACTGATATCGTCATCTATCTGTTTAGCTAATCAATAAATGTATATCATTATAGATCAAGCCATCTTGTGGAACATCAAACAAAAAAAAGCAATTCCCGTTCCTAAGCATGTCTACATACGTAACCAGCCTGAGGATTCAAGGTGCATCTCTCGAATAAAAGATGATGGTGCCAATCCAGCACGGCAGCTTGCCCTTGTATTACAGGAAATGGAGTTCCAACTGCTTCATTGTTGCATTCTTCGAGGGTTAAGCCACTATAATTATGTAACTTTTTTTTTTCTTTTTTTTTTTTTATAGTAGATGGTACAGATATGTCTGAACAACCTGCTGAAAAACGACCAGGACCTGATACCGAGCATAGTAAGCCGGTAAAAAAGCAAAAGAAAGACAGTGATACCATCCCAATTCTTCGCGGTCGCTTCAAACAAAGATGGTTGACAAAGCACTCCCACTTGCTAAAGCGCTCAAATGATGCTAGTGGTATTTTGGTATCTTGCAATGTTAATGCGGAAACTCGGGCTCTGGGCCAAGTTTCTACCTGTTTGGAGCATTACATTACAAAGCTATTTCCTGATCATTCAAGCACTTGGGTTAGATTTGAGGGCAAGCTTGATATTGATCAGATCGATTTTGAAAAGCAAGAAGAGGAGGATGAAGAACAAAAAGAAATCGAAAAATCAGTTGAAAAAGAGCGCAAGGAAAAGAAATTTCAAGCCGTCGATGCTGCTTGTGGTGGGATTGTGTTTTATAGATTTAGAATCAATGTCAAACCTACAGATTTCGTGCTCACGTTGATGGGCAAGTTTGAATACTTTAGACGTTTCCTGCATAGACTATTAACACCTATCCGCACATATTATAGAGTACATTAAGCAATTGCCTGACAAAGAAAAGGCACAAGAATTGGGAAAGCTTCGCCATTGTTCTGTAATGTGAATTCGATAATTTTGAGCAATTTCAGCATGTATTGACACGGTTTACATTTATGCAGAGATGGATTCCCTTGGACTATATTTGTCCTGCTACCACAGAACGAATTAGCTCCTGCTTTGAACGAGTCAAGGCAGATTTTTTTGATACGAAGGGGGAGACAACAGATGAGACAGTAGCAATTATGACTGAAATCCGTAACAACATCATGATCAGCAAGGAGGAAATCATCCAAACAGTTGCTCCACTCATACCACCAAAATACAAGTAAATCGTTTGACCAATGAACAAAGAGTCATAATCCCACTAACACGTTTATTTGGTTGTTTAGAGTCAATCTCAAACAACCTACCTATGTGATCTTGGTCACTGTTTTCAAGAGTGCGTGTGGAATTGCAGTGTTGAAAGATTATTACGAGAAAAAGAAATACAATCTAGTGGCCTACTGCCAACAATAGCTGCACTCGATAAGCTTTTCTGACAGAGTTGAAACAGACCATAGAGTATCCATTCTATTAATCGTCATTAGAACACGCCGTATATATATATATATATGCATATATAAAAGAAACCTCTTGTGCCTCAATCAACTCTTGAATAGTAATCACGTCTTCTATCAGTTCTTCATTTTGCAAAAGAAACGAGCGAAATACGCCGGGCAAAACCCCACATTCGATCTTGGGTGTCTTCCAAATATATCTACCATCGACTACGAACCGAACAGCAATGTTCGTGATGCTTGTTTCCGTAACATTCCCCTCCTTATTCCATAACACGACATCAAAAGGCTCGTGTGCAGGTGCATGCCAATCGCAGTGCGTTCTTTCCCTCGAAAGATTATACATATCACGTCGGGTTGTCTTGTGCACAACAAATGGATCATTTGTTGCTAAATCGAAAGGTTTAGTGTCCAAAACAATGCTGACGTTAGTGGTTGAAGCAGCAGCCTCCTCTAGGGATTCATAGGAGGATACGGGCGTTGGCAATTGTGTGTGCTCTACTGTTATATTTGAGTCTGTGTCCACTAGCAATCTCACCTAGTGGTGTGCGTGTCAGCAAGATAATTTGGAAATGGTAATCAATTTGTATGTATTACACGTTGGTAGGCTCCATTCTTTGGCACGTTACTGTTCAAGTGATCAATAATGGCTTGAGTTGACAAGTTTTTCTGAAACAAAGTTGAATCCAGCTTCTGAAAGTCTTCGATAGCATTTTGAAGCCTGCGTAAATGTTGTTCTAAGAGATAAAATCCTACCCCAGCAAATATTAACCATTTTCGTTCCTTTGTGTGTGTGTGTGTAGTATTCATACCATTGTCAGGTTCGTATAAAATCGTCTCTAACAATTCAAAGCTACTGTTGCTCATTTGTGAAAAAAAGAATGTCTGCAAAATTCAAAATCGCCTATTTAATAGGAATTGTTTGCCAAATAGACCATAAAAACACTTGAAATAACACTAAAACGTATAATTTTTTGCAGTTAAACTTATTTTATAACTGCATTTGACTTTTCTGGATCTCTTTCTTGCATTTAATAGGCATTGTTGCACTGTTTGGAACCCGTTTAGAATATAGAACCTTGATTCTACACTTACCGCGGTATTTGAAATCCTACGTTTCATGATTCCATGAAAAACTGGCAAAATATGAAGACTTGTCAAGTACTCTGTAAAACATATAGTAAGTATCCTATGTCTACTAATAAAAGTTGGCACCAAATTTGATGCTCTTTCTGGTAAGGTAGTTTTTGTAGCTTTTTTTGTGCAAAAAAGTGCTCTATCAAAGAATTTTCAAAATTAGGTTTTTCGCAAATAAGTTTAGTTTTTATATTATGAAATTTTTGTTTTATATTTTGGAATGATAGCCGGCTTCAACAGCTATGTTTTCTGTGGTTTTGCGGATTCGTAGCTATGTTTTTCGTCGAACAACAACAACTTTTTCCTAAAAACGAATTTCGGGTCGACCAATGGTAAGGCCTGAAGCGTCTTTTTTTGATGAAAAATCAACCATTTTTTTTGTCTGTAAAAACTACCTAGATATATTAAACTAGTAAAAATAGCACGATTGCACTTAGAAACTAGTGTTTGGAAAGCCCTCTATCTCGAGATAATGGTTGATTTATGTGCCTGATCACAATGCTGAAACTCAATTCTCAACAGCAGACATCTGCTGCAAAAGGTGCTTTTTTTTTTGTGGGAAAAAAATGCTGTTATAAAACACAATTGATTATTGTATTCTGCTGATCCTTTTAATTTTTAAGGAGCATTTTACTTTGCGCAAGACTATACATTTGATAAAATTATGCATTTTTACTGCCATGCTGTTTGAATAACCGATTGTTCGGATTGTTTGGTGACTTTTTAGGCAGCCAAAGGAGAGGAAAAAAAAAAGGGGGGTGGGGGTGAAGGCGCAAGGAATACAGTGAATCCAAGCAAGCGTAGTCGATGAATCCTCCTCTTTTTCGTACATCCGATCATTAATATGGTATGTAATGTCATGGCAAATCTACAAAATCAACTGTAATATGATGTATGGGTTCGATGGATAGATGGATGTGTGGATGTATGGATGTGTGGATGTGGGAAGGGAGGGCCTATACGGACAGACAGACCAGGCAGATAGATAGGACTGCTCGCACCATACATCATAACAGTGTACAGATTGAAGCACTATGGATAATTTCGTATTAAATACATGTTGCATGCTATAGGCTCCCACCAAGAAGACCACTGGTAAGAAGGTTGCTCCTTCTCCTTATGCTGTCAAGGGAAAGCAAACTGGCAAGACTGCTGCCAACCCTTTGATTGAAAAGACCCCCAAGAACTTTGGTGTCGGTCAAGATGTCCAACCCAAGCGCGATGTCTCTCGCTTTGTCAAGTGGCCCCACTATGTTAAGCTTCAACGCCAAAAGAAGATCATCTACCAACGTCTCAAGGTCCCTCCTGCTCTTAACCAATTCACTCAAGTTTTGGACAAGAACACTGCTACCCAAGTCTTCAAGTTGATGCACAAGTACAGACCTGAATCCAAGAACGAGAAGCGCAATCGTCTCCGCGCTGCTGCCCTTGCCAAGTCTGAGAAGAAGGAAGTTGCCAAGACTGACAAGCCCGTTGTCATCAAGTATGGTATCAACCACATCACTGCTTTGGTTGAAGCCAAGAAGGCTCAATTGGTCGTCATTGCTGACGATGTTGACCCTATTGAGTTGGTTCTCTGGCTCCCCGCTCTCTGCCGTAAGATGGGCGTCCCTTACTGTATCATCAAGGGTAAAGCCCGTCTCGGTACTCTCGTCCACAAGAAGACTGCCACTGCTCTTGCTTTGACCGAAGTCTCCGAAGCTGATAAGGCCGAGTTAGCTACTATTGTCTCTGCTGTCAACACCAACTTTACTGAGAAGTGGGAGGATGTCCGTCGTCACTGGGGTGGTGGCATCATGGGTCCCAAGTCCAACGCCAAGATGGCCAAGCGTGCTGCCATTGCTGCCAAGGAAATCGCTGCTCGTCAATAAATTCTTTCGCTGTTTCTTTGAATTCAGTCATGTTATGATTTAGTAGCCTATCTATTAATTATCATTGCAATAAAATCTATACTCTATATATGATGTTGATTGCTGTATCATGCAAATAAACCCGGAATTTAGCCGGAATTTTGACGTGCCAGAATCAAAGTAATTGAAAACAACATATGGCATATATATGTATAATTCTGAAACGAGGTAAAAAGTGGATCAAGCTCCCATTTATCCTTTTTTCTTTTCACTGTTCTCCTTTTTTTCTTGTTTTTTTTCCCTCTTGGGTATGCGTCTCCTCTTCGTCTGCTCTCCTTTTTCACAAAATAATAGTAACAATAATAAGTCGCCATTCTACAAAAAAAAAAAAAAAACCCTTATCCCTTCTTCCCCTTTTGTACAATTTATATGATTCAAGATAAAAACCAATCTGAAAGAAATAGTGGGGCATCGTATTCAGCTGTTGGCATTTCAAGTGGTGGCATTGTCAGCCGAGCTGTAACTGCAGCAACAGCCAATAGTCTGGAACGAAGGTCAACCCAATCATCTTTAGGAAGACGAGCTTCAAAGCAATATTCTGTATCGGTATTTTATTCAATCGCCACTGAACAAGATGTTGAAATCGAAGATGAACTCGCAAACGGTACAGTACATTACCCATATAATGTCATGAATACAAACATGTCGTTGATATTCGTGTAGTACAAAAAACCTTACGTGAATTAAAAAACAACATTTCAACGCAATCGAAAAATAACTTTTTGTTGGAAAGAGATGTGCGATTTCTGGATTCCCGAATAGCATTGCTGATTCAAAACCGAATGGCACTAGACGAGGTATATATACATGGAGACAGAGACAGAGACAGAGACAGAGAGAGAGAGAGAGAGAGAGAGAGAGAGATATCTGCGTAGGGTTAAAGTCTTAATAAGAGAGACGCTGATAACTACTGTATATAGACAAAACATCAGAGCGAGTGCACAAACCAATTGGAAGACCACGCCGACATTTCTTCAGATCAATTTTCTGGTAATCACAAATTTCAGCATTATGGCAATCTCTTCTTTTTGCTACAAAGCGAGCCTCGCTACATCGCCTCACTCTGTCGGCTGGTGAACCTATCAGAAATTGATACGCTACTACAAACTGTCATGTTTACACTATATGGCAATCAATACGAAAGCAGAGAAGAGAATCTGCTGTTGACTATGTTTCAGGTACGCAATTTGCTTTACGAGCTGCTGCAAGACAAGTCCTCACTGCGCATTGTTATAATGTACTTATTTAGAATGTACTGGCCGCTCAGTTCGAGGGAGCAACTGAATTTGGCTCGTTACTTCGAGCAAACACGCCTGTATCTCGCATGCTGACAACATACACCAGAAGAGGCCCGGGTCAGACTTATTTGAAAGCTGTGCTATCGAAAAAAATCAACGAACTGATCGACCAAAACGATCTGAATCTACAGATAAACCCTCTAAAAGTGTATGACGAGGTAATTGAAGAAAAGTGTAGACTGGGCACTTTACCGCCTGGATTTATGAAGAGTGTTACTCCTGAATATGCGGCTGAAAACAGCGATGTGCAAGCAATTATTCGACCAAGACTAGAGAAGCTAATTGAAATTGCAAATGGCTTTCTGTCAACCATTATTGAGTCGCTGGAGAGTATCCCATACGGCATCCGCTGGATCTGCAAACAGATTAGATCGCTCACCAAAAGAAAGTATCCACATGCCACAGACAGCGCCATATCTTCTCTGATAGGCGGTTTCTTCTTTCTTCGCTTCATCAACCCTGCCATCGTCACCCCACAAGCATACATGTTGATCGACTCTAATCCTGGCCCAAATCCAAGAACCACACTAACGCTGATTGCCAAAATGCTACAGAATATAGCCAACAAGCCTACGTACGCCAAAGAATCCTACATGGTACCAACAAATCCCTTTGTCGAAACAAATAAACAGCGGCTGCAGCTTTTTCTAGATGATATTTGCAAAGTTAGTGATTTTTACGAATCATTGGAGATGGATCAATACATGGCACTTTCACGCAAAGACATTTCCATCAACATTACACTCAATGAAATGTTTAGCATGCATCTGCTACTAGATCAGCATGTTCAGAAGCTTGCGCCTGAGCCTACACATAGACTACGCATTCTGCTGCAAGATCTGGGGCCTGTGCCAAAGCAAGTGCCTCGCAATTTAAATCGACTCATCCAACTGCCGCTGTACAGTCGTTGGGAGACAACGCCAATGATGGATGGACTGCTGCAACGACAACCACAGCAACAGAAGACAAAGGAGGAGGAAGAGGCTGAAGAGCAGCAGCAAGATACAAGCATTGCTTTTACCTCACCCGAGAACAGCATTACGCAGAACGACATTGTATATATGGAGACCAAATCAATATTTGTGCAAATCTTAAGGTCATTACCACACACACAAAAACTGCGTACATCCAACGGCGTTTTGTTTGATTTATTGCGCATTTCAGAAGCAGCAGGCTCTGCAAAGGATCCTCAATTGGCAATCAAAGGCAGCAAGGTACGAACCATGTTAAAAGAACTGGAAGAATCTGGTATTGTGAGTCGGCGTAATGACTACGCATTCTTGGTGCAGGAAATCAAGCAAGAGTTGATTCATTTGGGCGATCTCAAAGACCGTGTGATTCTAGAGATAAAGTCTTTGGAGCAGGTATTCAAGACAATCCAGGACCACAACGACTATCTCCAGAGCCAGCTGGGGACTTACAAGGCCTATTTGCAGAACGTAAGAATGCAAAGTGCTGGTGGACCAAATGACCAGAGAGTACTTGACAGCAATAATACCTCCAATACACCAGCTTTAATTCGCCAAAACCAGCAACATCCATTCAGCGATACTACAAACACAGCAATAAAAAGAAACGCTGCAGCTTCAACACCAGTAAAAAGTAGTAACAATAAAAAAAAGCCAACTGGGCCTTTCAAATTCACACATCAACAGCTAGAAAAGGATGGCGTTATTGTCGAGTCTGAGGTACCAGAATCCCGGAAAGCTAATATATTCTTAATGATACAATCGCCTATCACCGGCACCTTTATTATATCTTTGCATTACAAAGGAAGAGAGAAACCTATACTAGAAATTGACTTGAAACTGGATGATCTTCTGGAAAAGGTAGTAGCGGATGTGAGACTTGGCAAATGTTGATTAATCACTAACCGAATGCGCATTATTAACAGCAAAAAGAAAAGATAAAATATCTTGATCTTGAGTATGTGAAACTAAGCATAAGCAAGATTTTACAACTATTGAATAAATCGTTCAAAGGAAGAAGCAGCAGGTATTTTTACATACATCAATTACAAGAAAAATATGTTCTGATAGATTTTTACTCTAGACTTGGCTTTTTTTAATTAAAACTAATTTTAATATACCTCTTTTTTATTTTCGACCATGTAACTACTTGTCTTTATATATAATATACCATTTCGTTACGGCTTTTGAAGATCTCCAACGTATTGTGTCATTTGCGCTCATAATCACATCATGTTTAAAAATTCAGGAACGGAGTATCCCTGAAGGATTCTTGGTTGCCATACATAATGGCTCAAAGAAATCTACTGAAATATTTAGGTTATCCACATTTTTTTACTTGCATTAGACGTTCTTATTTGTGGAGTAATTCATGCAAGCATTTCCTTGCATCAAGTGAGAATTCCCGCTATTTAAAAGCAAGAAGCGGTGACAACCAGCTTCTTTTTTCTTTCCCCTTTCTTATTTCTTGAGCAGAATGGATACCACTCAATATGCTGAAATATGGTCAATAGTGTCAAATATTTTAGGTTGGGTAAGTAGAGTCTTTCTTACTATATTAGTTAATATGCTAATGAACGTAATCATCTTTAACGCAAATCAGAGCTACTTTTTGGCTTGGTCTTTTAGTTTTTACCCTCAGGTCATTTTGAACTGGCAAAGAAAAAGGTTCTTGGTTTGCACAAATTACAGAATATCAACTAATATTTTACCAATGTATGATAGTGTGCAAGGATTGTCGATTGATTTTTTGAGCTATAATGTCCTTGGATTTTTTTGTTATTGGGTAAGTTGGCAATGTAAGCGAGCATAAGCCTGATTTTAACAGGTGGTCACTAGGTTTTTAATATGTCGTTTTTCTTCAGTAAAGAGATACAAGATGAATGTAATGACAAAATCAACAAACCATCGCATTGATTTACAATTTTTTTTTATTTTTTATTTTTTCATTAGACAAGCAGAGGAATCAGTCAAAAGACAACCTTGTGCGTTTCAATGATGTCATGTTTGCCAGCCATGCTCTCTTGATATCGTTGTTCACATTATTCCAGACATTCTATTACAAAGTAAGTGTTGCATGCGTTAAAAAATATTCATCCATATGAATTTTAACGCCCTGTTCCGTTGCAGAAAGACAGCACTCAAATATTATCTAGAATTGCCAAATATTTCATCATTTCATCCTTAATAGGCGCAATTGGAGCAGTCTTTACAGTCCTTTGGAATTATGCAATGTGGATCGACTTGATGTATTATTTAAGTTACATCAAATTGATAATTAGCTTGATCAAGTATATGCCTCAAGTCTGGATAAACTTCAAGCGTAAATCAACAATTGGATGGAGCATCCACAATATACTACTAGTTGGTTTTACAAAATTGGCAGGCCAGGTCATTCTTGTTATTGATCGCTTGAAATAGGACTGCACAGGTGGCGTACTATCCATTACTCAACTACTGCTAGACGCTTACTTGAGTGGCGACTGGAGTGGCGTTGTTGGAGTAAGTGGCCCATTGCCAATGCATCTAAATGTCAGATTACTAACTGTAAAATTGACGTCTAGAATCCTGTTAAATTGTATGTTGAGACTTCATTTGTACATGATTGGTTTTTTTTTTTTTTTTTTTTTTTTTTTTTTTTTTTTTTTTTTTTTTTTTTTTTTTTTTTTTTTTTTTTTTTTTTTTTTTTTTACTAAGATTGTCGTCTGAAAAAAAATATAGGGGTTTAGGTTTGCAATCAATTGCATTTGACGTTGTCTTTATTGTGCAGCATTATATACTCTACAGGGCTCGTCCAGATACAAAATTGCACACTGTTGATGAAGAACGAAGACGCCTGATCATCGAAGGTGGTGTGCCTCATATTGACGGAGACGAAGACGAAGAATTTCCGGGAATAAATTAAGGCTTGTTTTTTCTTTGAATAAAACACCCCTTTTTCGTCACGCTCTTTATTCCCCACATATTTCAGGAAACATGTCCTTTTTCCAAGACTTCAAATGCTGGATTACAGTATGGGTACTTACATTTGCATTCTCTTTTCCAAAAGCTGAATACCCTCGCCTTGCTATTCATTATCTACAAATGTTCTTCTATCGATCCCGTTCAGACTGGAAACATAAAGAAGAGCGCGGTTATTGGATAGCAGAAGACTTGAAGCGAAATGCAAAGAGAGAAGCTATGAATGATAGGATATCAGAAGCGAACGTCATAATCTTATGGATTCCCGGTAAAAAAAAAAAAATTGGACATGTGCTCCCCCCCCCCCTCCCCTCAGTAAGCTGCACAGAACTTATATACCGTGTTTCCAGGTGGTGGATTCCGTTTTGATTTAGGAAAACTGTATACACCCACTTTTGCAACATGGATCCGCGCACTGGAAGCAGACAAGGGGATCAAAAGCATGATATTTGTTGCAGAGTACGGTAGGCGGCGACAGTAGAGTTGTATAACGGACTATTCATCTGTTGCGTAGATCACGGCCCTGAACATTTGTTTCCTACCGCTGTCAATCAAATAGCTGAAACCTATAGCTGGTTGACCAACACATTAAATATTGATCCCAAGAAAATCATCATTGGGGCAGATGATGCTGGTGCTGCGATTGCGCTAGATACCTTATTTGTCAAAATACCTGCACAGCAAAGACCAGCAGGCATGATTTGTGCATCGCCGTATATAGGATTAGAAGCTGGTGGCGAATCGTGGCGTGCAAATTTAGGCCAAGATATTATCAATGAAAACTCGGTTATTCGCATGGAGCTTGCCTACATGAGCCCAGAAAAGGATGACGATGATAATGAATCAGACAATGGAAAAACTGAGATTGGGCCTTTTACGTATTTGAGTCACAATGCCCAAATGGGATCGTTTTTGCCAGCACGCATGCTCTTCTTCCTGGGCGGTAAAGAAGTCTTGTTAGATGACGGTGGATTTTTGGCTTCTAAAGCAAGAAGTTCAGGTGTCCAGGCTGTTGTTGTTCAGGAGCCTTCGGGTGTTCATCTCTGGTCCATGCTGCCTGATATATTTATCAAAGATCAATCAGTAAAGCAGTTCATGCTTGACAGATTTGTTGAGTTTATCGCAAACACAATCAAAGGTTGAGTAAAAATCGTCACATTGTGTGCAAATGTATGAAGCAAATACTAATAAAAATGATATGTTCTCTAAACCCTTTGATCCCTTTTCGACTTTGGCACTTGTAAATAAGTAATCTTTCTTGGGTTGTCTCGATTATCAACCATGTTTCAATCAAAACTTGCAAGATTTTCGGGCTTTATGGCTCTTCAGCCAAGAGTGTCTCAAATTTCTCATTTACCCAGGGTCATCCATGTTTGTTCAGCAGTATCACTTAGGCAGGCATCCACTAACAGGTATACTAAGGGTCGAGTGGAGCTTGACCGAACAACCGAATTGAATCCAGCTCAAACTAAAGGTCGTCGATATGTTGAAGTGGACTCGTCATTCGCTAAAGCCAACAGATATACATATGCTATGCCAAATGACATCTATGTTGCTTCCGAAAAGGTCACCAAAATTTTGGAAATTGGTACAGTCGACGATGCTGCAGATTATATCAGAGCGCTCCCGATTTATTTACAATCGCCCGTTGTATGGAACCAACTTATCGGCCACTGTGCAAAGTATGGCAGAGCTAATTATGCAGAGCATTTCTTTTCACAGGTAAAAAAAACTTGGGGATCCATTTTTTTTTTATTACAAGTAATTAATATTTCTTTTAGATGAGGAAGCGTGGCCTTAAACCAAACGAACACACATTTAGCCATATGCTGGTAGCATATTTTAAAAGCACATCACCTCGATCCATTCAATTCGCTGAGGCATGGCTCAGAAAGATGAAAGACTTTAATTTTGATCCAGCGCCGATCCACATTAACAATTTGATGCGAGTTTATAATCAATCAGGACGTCCTGAAAAGACCATAGACCTTTTGAAGCAAATATCCACCAGTGGTAAAATACTTCCTGACGCTGTTACTTACAGCATTGCACTTCAAGCATGCCCACAATTACCATCTTATGTCAACAGTGAAGAAGTGCGACACATCTGGCACGATATACTAAGCCGTATTGACAAAAAACAGCCCCGTCAATCAACTACATTATTGTCTCAAAAAGCAGCCGATATTATCTGGAAAGAAGACGCGATTCGTCACGACAAGACAAAAGATAGTGAACTGGAAATAGATGACTCTCTGGTGGTAGCTCTTTTGAGATCCGTAACACAGACTGCAGCTACTGAAAGAGATGTATTAACTGGGATTGAGGCTATTGAGAAGCTTTATTCATTGTGCCCTCCACGAGCTGGTGAACTTATGAAGAAAAATGGCATATCAAATCAAAATAGACAGCCTGGATTTGGATTTCAGCCATCAGTCAAAGTATTAGATGCAATCTTACGGTTTTCAGGTGGTTTGAGAGAATTCAAATTGGGTAAAGAATACTTTGATTTGGCGTTACAGCAGTTTCCTCGATTAAAACCCGACAAGTATGTGAAAGATGCCTATGCTTGGATCGAAACCCAAATACAAAAAGGACACCAGTTAGGGAAGAGACGCTACAGCAAAAAACCACAACAGCTGCATAGAAAAGGTTAAGTTTGTAGATATCACCGTTTTTGTATATGTATATATTTCGTAAAAATAAATTACACCATATGAATGCTCAATTCATGTTAAAATGGCACTTTAAAATATATAAAGTAAACTTTGGACAAAAAGAAGTTAGTTTCAGACAATGAAGAAATTCAAGTGCATGACTTAACTGATCATTGTTCCCTCAGATAGAAGCCTGGCTATCATCGGGAGGCGGTTAGAGTGGTGTTTTTTTCTTCTTGAGGGGACAGCAGTATGCTTAGAAGACTGGTTCAAGGTCTGGAAATGGCAGACTGCTTATCCATACAGCTGTTCATGACAACACTCAAATTCAACAACGCTGTCCTTAATTATGGGAGGGCTCCAAAGGTTTTTAGTCAAGACAAGTTGTTAAAAGTCCACGGCATTTGACTATGTGATACTTGGCTCGTCAACATGGTCAAGAATTTTGGATCTTCAGAAAAGTTCCCCTGCTCTCCAAATTTACAATGAGGATACATCGATGATGTCCAGTGCTTATCAGTTTGATAAACAGGAAAGCTCTGCTTCATAAGCATCCTTTATATACCATTCCCCGGTATAGGCTCATGAAACCCTACATTGCCCGTCGAGCAGTACACATAGACAGCCTGGTGTCCAATTACTTTCTATTGATAGTCGATGGGGAGTTTCAGCTTCCAAAAAGAAGGGCCTATTAGCCTTGTTCAAGTCCCTTCACGGCGATAATCTTTTCATTGTGCAGAAAATACACAAAAGTAGGACCTTGGTAGAGCATGTCGCGCTGCCAAATATTTATTCTCTTGCAACAGAACCAAAATCAACTGCTATTGATGCGTTGAAAAGATTAAAATTAATCAGATAAAGAGTATTATTTAAAAATGGGTCAATTAAGAAGGCTCATATACTATTCAATCTGGGGCAATTTATGTGAGAATAAGGTGTTAGATGAAGAGATCAGAGTAAATAGGATAATGGATTGTGGTATCTATCGAGAGCGACATGCCATGGTCTGGTCTGGAACGGATAAAGCCTTAATTTGACATTTGACTTTTGCTGTTTAGAAATGATGCATCAGATATTATAGTCCATATACAATTGGCTACGTACGGTGATTTATCAGAAAAAGAAATCACCCAAATAAAATGGTTGTGAAATAATCAGGTAAGGTCTCGTTTATTACATGGAAAATATGATTGTATATTTATTGTCCTCGAACGTGTCATGATAAATTAACAATATTATGGAGCATGATAGACTGAAATATGTTCTTGGATTGTGTTCAGTGTTGAATTTACTTGAGTTTGGCTCCGGTTGGAAAATTGACACATCAGTCTCTATTTATACCGTAATAGAATAACTGGTGAAATTTAACCTTATCAGATCTGATCAGGAACGGTTGCCATGGCAACAGGGCTGAAAATATTAATAACCACTGGATTTCATGGTATTCAGGATTCTATTTAGCAACAAGATCATGAACATATATCCAAGCGACCATGTACCTATTAATTTGATAAGCTAATGTGGACACTTGTAAAACGTACAAAAGCTACAATTAATCCCATTTATGATACTGAGGACGAAGTTCATTGACAATGCGCCCTAATTGTTCCTGTAGTAACTTTAGAGTGAGATCACTCTACGATGTATGTGGTTACTTTGGATAAGAAAGATCAAAGGCTTTTGAATAATCTGCTTCAAACTAAACTGGACACATACAACACAAGTGCATTGCGAGATAAAACATTTAATGTATGAGGAAGGATAGAATAAACCAGTTGTGCAAGCACTCGCATGCATTATAATACTATGATTTTTGGTTGTTCAATGTAGAATGTAGACAGCTGTATGCAAATCGCACACAAGGTCATAGATCTTACAAGTCGGAAAGACTTGCCTGTGTTCGTCTTTACTGTAAAACTCTATCGTTTCTATAGTTGCTCCGAATCAACCAAATTGGCTTGTGAGACCTAATTATCAAATATCGTATATATCCGTTAGTGACATGTAACCGATAACTAAAAACCTTTCTAATTGTATCATGCAAAGTGTTATGTTGCGCTCAAGTTTTTTTTTATAACCAGCATATACATCTACAAAATATTTATCATGAACTTGTGGATGAACGAGAAAACTGCGGTTATGGCTTCAGCTTGGATGGCAATGCAATGATGGCTCAAAACCAGTCATTTAGTTTTTCTTTATCAATATGTTACTTTATGCCAACAAAACACATTTAACGACCAATTGCCAAGAGGTCTCTAATTCAATGACTAAGATCGGGCACTCTGTTACAGGTGCATTCAAAATTTGATTCAAATCCATATAAATTATACAGTTATTTTCAAATTTGGGTTGATTACTAATTTTGATACGTAATGGGGCTTTTCTCAAGTGATCTCAAGCACAATAAACGCCATCCATCAAGATGACAAATCAATTGGATTGGCAAAGAATTATTTAATCAACCGCCATTTTGCGAATAATCAAGGGGTCAAATACAACATCTACTTTCTCTCATTTGCAACACTAAAATCAACTGCAAAACTCAAATCATCGAGTTCTACTTATTTATATAGCCAAAAAAAACAAAAGAACTGATATAACGAATAGAATGCTTTCTGTAAAACCAATTTATGATTACCTTGTTATTGGAGGTGGCTCTGGCGGCCTTGCTTCTGCTCGCCGTGCTAGTGGTATCCACGGTGCCAAAGTAGCGCTTATCGAAGCTCAACACCGTCTCGGTGGCACTTGTGTCAACGTAGGCTGTGTTCCTAAAAAAGTTATGTGGAATGCTGCATCCATTGCTGAATCTCTTCGTGATGCCAAGTCTTATGGGTTTGGTGATCATGAACCTGTCAAGTTCGATTGGCAATTCTTCAAAGAAAAGCGTGATGCTTATGTCAAGCGTCTCAATGGCATCTATGAACGAAATCTGGGCAATGATAAAGTTGAACATATTCAAGGCCATGCTAGTTTTGTTAATAACAACACTGTCCGGGTCCAAACATCAGAAACTGAGTCAATTGAAGTTCAAGCAAAAAAGATTTTGATTGCTACAGGTAAGTTTTTTTTTAGCCAAGAAAACAGAGAGGGCATATCTAACATTGTGTCAAGGTGGTCATCCTTTGATCCCTGATATCCCAGGAGCTGAGCATGGCATTGACTCTGATGGCTTTTTTGAACTCGAACACCAACCCAAGAGAGTTGCTGTCATCGGTACCGGCTACATTGGCATTGAATTGGCAGGCATTTTCAACACTTTAGGAACAAAGACAACTGTTTTCTCTCGTACAAAAAAGATTCTTCGTAGCTTCGACAGCATCATCCGCGACAACTTGTTGAAAGAGATGCAGGCTGTAGGCGTTGATTTTGCTTTTGATTCCAGTGTTCAGGCGTTAGTACGAGAGGGAAAAACTGGACCTATTACCGTTCAATATAAATCTGATGGTAACTCTGCTTCTTTGGAGGTGGATACTGTTGTTTGGGCTATTGGCCGTTTGCCCAACCTCAAGAAGCTCAATTTGGAGGCAGCTCATGTAACTTTAAATGACAAGGGCTATATCGAAGTTGATGATTATCAGAATACAAAGTCTGATGGTGTATACGCTTTGGGCGATGTCTGCGGTAAAGCCGAATTAACTCCTGGTAAGTGTGCCCATTGACGAGATCTTTTAAGCACTACTAAATTTGATGTATTGCAATAGTTGCTATTGCTGCTGGTCGCAAGTTGTCTGATCGTCTCTTTGGCGGTGAGCAATTTAAGGATTCCAAGCTTGATTACGATAATATCCCTACTGTTGTTTTCTCTCATCCTACTGCCGGCACTATTGGTTATACTGAAGATGAAGCTCGTGAAAAGTTTGGTAATGAAAATGTCAAGACTTATACCAGTAAATTTACCAACATGTATTTTGCTATGCTTGAACACAAGGAGCCTACTGCTTATAAGCTTGTCTGTGCCGGTGCTGATGAAAAAGTCGTCGGTGTTCACATTTTGGGCAGAGGAAGTGATGAGATCCTTCAAGGTTTTGGCGTTGCCGTTCGTATGGGTGCTACCAAGGCTAACTTTGATGCCTGCGTTGCTATTCACCCCTCTGCTGCTGAAGAATTGGTAAGTTTTTAATACAACTCATTTATTTCAACCATTTCAAAAAAAAAAAAATCTAATGCAATCCTGTAGGTTACCATGCGTTAAAGAAATGTTCATGTAGAATAGTAGAAATAAACAATGTATTCTATAGATGTTGAGAGTGGTTCATCAGGCAACAATAGCCTAACAACATGATTACATAAGATAATATCATGGCATCAAGTTATTATCTATAACAAAAAGCGTGTTGTTCATTTCTCTTGAACTGAAATATACCTAGATTTTGGTTTTTTTTTGTGATAGTGGTTTGCAAAAATGATGATGGAATACATAGCACAGAAGAGGGAATTGGTTTTATGTTGGAAATAGAGTGAACTATGAATCGTGTTATCATTGAAACGAGCTTTTGGTATTGAAAATGAGCATAAGCAATAAATTTTGATCAATAGAGCTAAATTTAAAATATCTTTTCTCTTATAATCAGAAGATTCTGGACATTATAAGCTGAAAAAACCTATAATAGCTTGTCAAACAAATTTGGTGTTGAAAGTAAGATTGACTTGGTCTAGAAGTATACTATACGCTTGTATTTAGTGATTCTTACTGTATTCGTCGTGTTAATTTTGACTCAATCGTATATACCATCTCGACCATTGACATTTTGCAATGTATGTCTTGTATATCTAGTTAGTTGAAAACGTTCATACGAAAATGACTGAGTGTTCCAACAAATGTCTTTGCTTGCCTAAAAGATATCCAAGAGTACGAAAGCACCATCCTGGTATAACACAAATTCATAGCTACGCGAGCTATCAGTCCTTATTAGCACGAAAAATGTTGGTGGAAGAGACTAAAAACCGCAAATCATGGAAAAAATAAGAGATCAAATGTTTAGAAAATTGTATCCTTTGTGTAAACGAAAGGCCTCATTAGCAGCACATGAAATGAAACCTTGAGCGGTTTTATTCGTTCATCGATAGGTTCCTCGTTGTGCTTTGATATTCTCATTACTATAACAATGTGTAAAGATCGACTCGAGACTTGTTGAATCATACTGTTAAATGTAAATAATAACACTGATTGAACTAGATGGAAAGAGGTAATATTATTGATATCTTAGAGATAAAATAAAATGGGAAATTTACATGGGATAAATTGGACAACTCAAAAAGCATAACCCGTACTTTTATGTAAAATTGAAGATCATTTTGTTTATCATAAGAGGGTTCGCTTTTTCAAGACAGTGGTATCATCACCGCCCACAATACTTTTAGGCCACATTTACCAAGCTATAAATTTTGCTCTTGCAAGAGTATGTAAAGTAAATGTCAGGATCAGATACTCCATAAAAAACACTTGAAATATTGCTAAATTGGCTTGATTCAATAGTTTGACAATATTGCTTTTCATACAAAAAAAAAAAAAATAGTTTGACAATATTGACGAAAAGAAATTATTTCCATGGGATTTTGCATGTTGATGTCAACCCTAATTTTTGTCTCAAGATATTTGGTTTGAATACCTCGATATGATAAAATTCAACTTATCGATCCAGGTGTAACACTTTTTACCAAGGCATATTTCAGGACATGCCATTTAATTGGTGTTAAGTTTACATTTGCTTTTTGAGAAGCGTTTTTCTTTGATATTCTAAAAACCAACATCATCACTATCGCTAAGCGATTTGAATAAAAAAAAACTAAAGCTAAAAATCAATATGATAAAGCGAATAAATTAAAAATATTTTGTCTTAGCACTGTAGAACTTTATTCATGCAGCTACACTTGTAAAAGCTCGAAATGTTGATCTGATGCAAATTGAGTCGATTTCAGACCCAACACAATGCTTCTTTTTGAAGGCTGTACCACTGGGTAGTTTAAGAATGCATGAACCACATTTGTGGACAAAGCAATCAGGGTAACCGAGGGTTCCTTGATGACTGCACCTCCTCCCTATGTTCTTTTTTTCTGAATCCAGGGCCACTCTTCTTTTTCCATAAAAGTCTATAAACCGAAACTTGATTTTTATCCATATATGGGTAAAGACCGGAACTCGTTTGTTTTTCTTTACCCCTGAAACTCGGACCAACTTAACTAAACAACGTAACTTTTATTTCTTCAAATCATGGCATACACAGAAGGTGTATTACTTCAAGGGAGCTTGGCAGACAGGACATTTTTTCCCTTCAGGACGCAAGACAAGACGTCTGATAATTCCACATTCTGAATCCAAGGTATGTCCACATGGTAACTTACAGCTCAAAGGTTTGATACAAGAGCCGCATGGTTCACAACAACGGCGCATACACTGATGATTGCACTCGAGGAACTTCTCGCACTGCTGCTTGCAGCGGTATTCATTATGATCATAAGGATGGCATTTCAAAGTACACTGAAAAATAAACAATTAGAGATGATTGTCATCAGCTTAATTTACCCTTACTCTGTGTCCACAAGGTAACAGTTCATTACACTGCTGTTGGCAGCCACCTTCTTCCACAGTTGTGAAATCAACGGGCCATTGAACCTGCGTAGGTTGGCCATGTTTTTGGCACTTGAGAACCAGTTTAGTGCCAACCATATTTTCATTCTGATCTTCAAGGTTGCCAATTATTTCATTCCACAAGTCGCTTCTTTCACACAGAAGTCTTGCATTGCCAAGAATGTAGAAGCCCTACATGTATAGCGATATTGAGCAATCTATCGTTATATGGACACACGCATCATACTTACATGTTTTGCTCTGGATAAAGAAACACAAACACGATTGACAACCTTCAAGAAACCAATTTGGCCAGCTGCATTGCTTCTTACCAGGGAAAGAATGATGATTTTGTTTTCTTCACCTTGGTAGCCATCCACACTACTGACTTGGATCAGCTCTGGATCCATATCTGGTCTTCTTTCATCTCGAAGGGCTCGCTTGATCATGGTCTTTTGGCCTGAATACATTGTAATGATTGTGATTTCCTGTGGTTGATATCCTTGCAAAAGCAGATACACTGCTAATTTGGCTGCCATTTTGGCTTCATGTTCATTGACCTTGGATGCAGACTCGCTCATATTGGTTTCGTCTTCATTATGAGCCAAAAAGAATAGCGATTGATCCATTCCACGAATGGGAGGATATGTCAGCACATCAGGATGGTCCATAAGAGGAGGGTCCTTGTAAATTGGGTTGATGAGAGAACGAATTTCAGGACGCATTCGTCTTTGATGAGACAAGCGCGTGAACGGAAAGTCGTTCATGACTAGACGCTCAAACAGCGAGACACCTAGTGCATGGTTTTCGGCCAATTCATGAACTGCTGTTGATGGTCTTAATTGCTGGTGATCACTAGTAGATATCATGTATTAGTGCCTACATCTCGTATCAATCCCAAGCTACTCACCCGATCAATATAAGGTGCTCCAAGGAATTGGTCAGTGCAGATATAATGTGAGATTCCAACATTTCAGCTGCTTCTTCCACAACCATGACTCTAGGACGCATTTCCTCTAGCAAATCGTGGTATTTGGCCTGCATTGGTTTAGACAACGTTATGTGTGATCAAATGGGGTACTTACTGCAGCTGTACTTGTCATGCCAACAACTCTGTTCTGCCTGCAAATCCTTGCTTCAAAATCGGCTATAACTCTTCGAATACTTTGCGATTTCTCGTAGTACTGCCTCATGAGAGCGTTCAGCTTGGCTTCCAATGCGGCATTTCTCTGATCTATCCACATTTTGTGTGCCTTAAGGCGTACAGGCAGGGGCCACATCGACAAGTCGTCATCCTTCATCCAGCGCTCCAACGAGTGATTGTGGCTATCCTGCTCCAGCACAGCTTCGTCAATATTGTCGTCGAAAAAGTTGAATTTGGTTGATTCAAAGGTGTTTGTGGTTTTCATTTTACTATAATTGACAATCTTTCTTTCAGGGCGCTCACCAGGAGCGACTTCGGTTTGTCTTTTGTAGTTTTTACCGATCTGAATAAACGGATATTTGGTTTCTGGCTGATCATCGCCTTGAAAGCCTATGATGACTTCTTGAAGCTCTTCTTCTTCGATCATATCTCGCTCGTCAGTTGTATCGTCAAACACCAAGCCCTTTTCTTGTTCAAGAATACTTTGCTTCAAATCATCAGCTAGCGATGACATTTCTCCAGCATCATCAACATAATCAATCGCATCCTTCAGCCATCCTTCAACAGGGTTGATGGTCTTTTCCTTTACGGAGCTCACTGTATTAGGATTTCCACCAGCCCAATCATTATTTGCGCCTTTGTTGCTGGTTCTACCTTTACTGGGATGTGGCTTCTGTCTGTTGTTATTTCTGTTATTTCTACTGTTGACAGGCGCTTTGGGCTTGACTGGCTCTGAGCTGACAACCCATTCGTCATCAGAGTCGTCAGCGACATGATAGTCATTGAGACTAGTCGCTGCTGCAACAGGTTTGCTCTTTTCCCGTTCGCCTGCTCTTTTTAATGAATCGATCTGCTTGGGTCTCAGTCCTTTGATGCTCTCTATGTATTCAATTGTGACGCATGGCTCCTCATATAATTCGATGATTGTTTCCCTGATTGCCTTTACAAGGCCATCGCGGTCTCGATACAAGCGGGCTATTCCACGGGGCCGGTCATGCTCCTTCTTCAATTCATACAAAGTGTGTTCTTTCAGCAGTTCAGATTTTGACCTTCCACCTACACGGACGATTTTAGTGGTGTAATCCAGAATGTGTTCTAAAAATTGATCGAGAGCTTTTGCAATCGAATTTGAGTTAATCGGTTGGATATCGCAAGTTTGGCACTAGCAGATCTTACCATGATTTGTCTGGCAAATACAAACAATGGGGCCCATAGAATTATCGAAATTGTTCAAGAGTACTCGCATGGCATAAGTGCCAACAAAAGTCTTACCAGTACCCGGAGGTCCTTGCACGATCGACAAATTATGTGATAGAATGGTTCTCAAAGCATCCATCTGGGTGCGATCCATGCCAGTGTTGTAGCTGGGCCATTCTTCCAGGATATTCACTGGCCAGCGATCGCGACGTATGTTTCTTGACTGGACGTTAATGTCGTAGACATTTTTCTGTGCGGCGTAGTGAGGCACAAGAACTTCGTTTGACAGCTTTACCAAATAATCAGAAAAGGGCAACTGATCCGCTTTGACGTTTTTAAAGACGTTGAGCACATGACGGTATGCTTCAAAATAGCCGTCTGTGGCTTCAATCATGACATAGGTGTCATTCTCGGTTAAGGATGGATCTCCAAAACCCAACGGCTGTTCGTCGTCATCCCTTTCAAGATAAATGTCCACTAAATACTCGAAGCGATTTGGTCCACGCATTGGCTCGTCTCCTCTGTTGACGATAGTAGCAACCTTAAGATCCTTTTCAAAATGATCCTTGGAGAGCAGCACTAACGTACCAGGCATCAATCTCTTGGACTGCTGCCAGTTCACACGAACATAGTAAGGTAACCGAAAGCTGACTCTGTATAAGGGCTGGCGCGTACCAAATACAATTGCGTTCAAATGAACCTATACGCATGTAAGAAAGCGAAGGTTTTGCTACAAGTTGGCTGCTACTTACATGCTCGTACAAGCGGTATGGTCTTTGTTGAGATACTTGCTCCATCGAAATGCCAGCATCATCATTGATGTTGGTATCATTGAAGACTTCCTTGTATCCTTTCACGGCTTTCTGCAGAGGTATCAAGAAGTCTTGGCGCATCAATTCAAAATGGGTATACAAATACTGGTCAGTGCTGTCGTATGGTTGTTTGACACGGTTTACAGGGACGTCCGGAAACGGGTCTCTGTAATTGCGTTGATCCCACTCATTGGGATCTCGAAGCTCTTCAGCTATCACAATTTGTTCAAAGTTTGGAATAATGTCCTGTCCACGGAAGGCCGTATAGTCTGTCACTTTTGAGAATATTGGTGCGTCCTCAATATCCATATTCAGTCGGAAAGTCGTCGTAGCCTCTGGTTCTCGCGTGCTAAACTTGTCTTGTACGTAACCATGGTCTTCTTGTCCTTGCTCATTCCAGACGGCTTGCGTCTCGGGAGAACCTCCCCAACCTCGTTGCGAGTCAACTGCCCAGCTCTGAGATGGAGCAACGTTTCCAAAATCAAACTTTGAGCGTGCAGGTGGCGGTCTCCTGCTAGGAGTTATCTCAAATTCATTTGTAAGGTTATTAAAATTGGCGGTAACGACATTTGGTCCACTTGTGCTATGTGTTTACATTGGTCAGAATCACGCCTTCATTATCAATAGCTCTTTTATTACAATTGTGAATCCCAGTCGCTTTTGGTGCTGTTGTTATAGCGAGACATTGTTTTGAAACACTAAAGAAAAGCTAAAATACAGAAACTAAAGTCTTGGATGAACTATGACCGGCATTTAATTTTATTTTTCAACGTTAATCCATAAATCTATTATGGTACGAAAATCGATGTTAGCTCCATCAATTATTAAGTGTGCATCATCAACACTAGATGAAGGTAAAGTAGGATTTGATAATTCTTTTACTATATAATCAAATGGTTCAACTGGAGATACCGGTTTGTTCATGCAATCTGTCATTTCAATCTGTGTGTGAGATGTAGAAATCTCGTCACTGGATGAGCTTGATGATTCAATTACTTGAATGCTTGTTTTTTTAGTTTTTGATCGTGGAAGTCGCTTTTTCTTCGTAATAGGATTGAATTTGTAAAGCGGATGTAATTTTTTGTGCTGTATGCTCTTTTCTTCGGCAACTCGGCTCCACTGTCTTTTTTCATATTCTGACATTAGTTTCCAAGCATCCCTTGCCATACGTGATATATCACACTGCTTTTCTTGCTGGTTCATGACATCGCGAAATTTAGAATTAAAGTAGGTCCGGAAACAAAGGAATGAGTTTGATGGACGTTTAATTTTCTCTTTAGTGGGTCCAGTCTTCTGGGATTCTGAAAGAATGTCTTCAGCAGTAGTGATAACTATCTTCATTTTTCTCAAGGATATAATTGTAGGAGGAAAGAAAAATGCCCTAATTTGACTCAGGCACGGATGATTTATATTTTCCAAAACAATGAAAACGGAAAGTGCAGCCAGGAGTTACACGGAGGGGTGGCATCATATCAATGCTTCGGCATGATCTACTATACTACTCAAATTTTAAAAAAAATCGTGTTACCTCCTCTAATGAAAAAGAGGATTGCAGAGTTTAAACCCATTTTGGATAGTATAGAATCTTTTCAAACAAAAAATGTGCAATCTTCATTGTTGAGCTCCTGAAAAATTTAAAGAATCTATAGGTAATCACTTCACTTAAGATATTGAGATTAAGAGTTGTTGAAAGTAATTTCAGGGACTGTTCGTAGTAAGGGCTTAGTAATAATCCCATTATTTTGCTAATAATAAATCTTGTTATTAGATCATTACTACTATATATCAGCCAGCTATTAGACACATACCTTTACAATACATATCATTTCTAAAGTTCTGTCCTTACATGAGATTGTATCGCCTTTCATTTAGGGAAAACGAGTCTATAACATTTGCTCAAGGAATAAATAAATATCCAAGCAATACTTCTTATCAACCCAGTTTTCAAAAAATAACGAAGACTATTACAGAATAGCACTTTTCTCACCTTGGCATAAGTGATGTGCCGAGCCTTCGAAATCAACCACAGGAAGATGCTGCAATAGTTCCACAATCAACATTGGCCTGGTACAACAAGAATCAACCCGTTGTACCTATCAGAGCCACGAGCCTACAGCAAAGATAAAAAAAAAAAGGCCACCTTCATCTAACAAATATAAAAAATCCAGAAATACAGAAAGAATTATCGATATATCATGCTACCGATTTGAAATGCAGTTTGGAATTAGGTACTTGGAGGCCAACATTTTGTGCCATCTCGATAATCTTATTTTCAATTGCTGCATGCGGTATATATTAAACTGCTTTACAAACAACATTGATAAATACATTGCTAACGCCTTTTGATTCAAAGTAAATCTTACAATGGTATTATCTAGCCTGGCTGCTTTTGGTGCTATATTATTGCAGTAGTCAAATCGAGTACTGTTTTCTGGACTCAGCATAATGCCTGGAGATTCGGGTCTAGTACTTCGATATTTAATTCGTAGTATAGTATTAATGTATATAGGCTTTTGCGCCATTGTTCGTTATTACAATATTCTACAACCTTACGTTCAAAACCTGTTCATACAGAGAGTGTCCATGTCTGCATTATTACTTATGCTGGATGTCGTCCTCGCCTACTCTTTTATTTTTTCGTATGATATTGTTGGGTTACCCTATTGATCTTCCAACAGCCGTCAAATAGAGATGGTCAAAAAGACTACACCAAGACTTGCTTCCATACAGTTGTATGAACTTGTATCAAAACTAACTTGGAGTAACCAATGAATCTTGGTCTCACGCCTTCTATTTTGTGGCTATTAAAAAGTTATAGATTCAAATATTGGCTTCTAAATCCAGATCAGACAAAAATGAGACTGAAATCAAAAGCCATGCAATGGGGAGCAAACTTGATGGCGGTTGCGATGTAGAAAAATATTACCAAGACGTGAGATACGAGGCTGACGATATATAATCTTGCGTTCAATAATCTAACCTGGCCATTGGTGCTGTACATTGTGCTCTTTGACAGATATCCCAAAATTGTTTCAAGGTTAAACCTGAAGGTTTCAAACGTCATATTTAATAAGTCTCAGTGTGTCAGCCTTTGTTATCAATTTTTTTCTTCCCACTTTTTCGATTAAAATTAAATTAGAATAGAACAATGGGACCGAGGAAGCCAGAAGTTGAATACATTTCGTTATCGAAATTACAAGCCCAAAAACGAGCAGAACCAACCGAAAAGACAAGGGAGGCTTACAAGTGCTTGGAAAAGTTAGCAAACAATGCATTGAAAAGTGGGCCATACAGCATCACTTTCGACAAGAAGCAGGCCCATACTGCACCAACAGGCGATATGCGAGATTTCCTTAGTTACGCTCCGTAAGTTACTCCAAAATGCTCTCAAACGATCGATCTCTAACCTCTTGCTTTATATCTTAGATATTGGTGGCCTGTAAGCTGAGATGATGTTTTCTTTGTGATTTTGAAAACTGAATAGCGTATTAAAACTTAGGAACATCCCAACGATCGCAACACAAAATACATCCGTAAAGACGGTAAAAAAAATCCAGGTATTACATTGCAATGCATGTGTCTGACAAGGGGTAGAGCCACTGATAGATGAATTTTTTTTATTATAGACGTAGCGGAAGCAAGAGATCAATGCCAGTTAGAATCCGTCGCAGAGAGCATACAGTTTTTATGCTTGGGATACTTTTTTTTCAATAACGAAAACTATGCTATTCATGCGGTCTCATTACTGGACTCTTTCTTTGTCAATGAAAAGACGCGAATGAATCCCAATCTCAATTATGCTCAATTCGTAAGAGGCTCTCAGAATCACTCGCATCGAGGCCGCGGCGAAGGCGTCATTAGCTCCAGAGCGTAAGAAGCAGGTTATTTGTTTTTTTAGACACATAAAAAAAGCTAAATTAATATTCTCTTTTAGCTTATCCCGCATCGCGAATCTTTTACCGCTTTTAGATGCATTCCATGGCTACTATGCATTAAAGCAATATATACACTCTTGGTTCGGCTCATATCTTGAATGGCTCCAGTCGAGTCGTGTCGCGTTAGAGGCTGCAAAAGCTACAAATAATATCCATACGTGGTATACTGTGCAGGTAGCTGCAATAGAGCAATTCTTGCACCCTGTATCCCCTCAAGTATCCAACGTACTGTACACATTCTTCAAGGAATCCCTGCCAAAGCAAATGGACGCCAAGACAGGCAACCAGCCGCACGAATCAAAGCGAACAAGGCCGCTTCATTATCTCACCTTCAACCTGCAAGCCATCGTATTTCTCGCAGAGGTATCCAAGGACGTCGGACTAGATGTTTGTCGTTCCAATGATCTGGTTAAACTAGCGACGTACATCACGAAATATGCATCTGACGATAATCAGGACATTACAGAGGCCGTTCGCTGCGTCGAGATCATTGCCAACGGAACTGGCAATCAAGACGAAACCTTTCGATTTTTCCTTGACAAGGCTTATCATTGCAAATTTGCAGAGAAAATGGGTGGCCCCAAAAACGCGATCCATGTGCTGTGGTCTTGAAACTACTGTGAATATCGTCAACTGTCAATATTTTGATGCAACTTTTAATAAAACCATGCATCAAGGTACGCAAACATTGGAATTATACTTTATTTAGATATATCGTTTTTTTTTTCTTTCTTTGCTTTCAAATATTATCATACCGTCAACCGACACAATGGTGCCCTTTTTCTCTCATTTTCCTTTACTCAATTTGCTTGGATGAGAGTTGCTATTGACCGCGGGCTGCCGTGGCTACTCATATTTATATCGTTCATTTCAGTAGGGTAAGTTTTTTTTTGCAGCAAAGGCTCAGAGTAATGTATGTGGTACGACACTGACATATGCTGACAGAACCAAGGCAGCAGATGGTAATACGCCCCTTCCATCATCCTCTTTGTCTTTGCGCAATGGGATTGACCAACTGGATTTACCAGTGCTCAATGCTGACCAAAATGCGGGAAAGGAGGCTCTCGATGATATATTTGCAATAAATGCCGTTACTGTAACAGCTACAGCAACAGCCAAGGTGTCTTCTACTGTCACAAGCACCATCAAGTCAACCGTTCCCGCCTCCAGTTCAACCACTGGCACAGTTTCTCCCAAAAGCACTTTGACTGTTGTTGTTTCTACCACTGTGTCACAGTCTTCTACATCAAAAACTAGTTCTGCGGCATCTAGTACTTCCAGTAGGAGCACTTTGACAACAGCAACTACAACGACAGCCAAAACGACTTCCAGCTCTACGTCTTCACCAAGGTCGACGTCAACACCTACGCCAACGCCAACGCCAACGCCTACACCTGAGCCAGTTCCAGATCCAGTTGTTTATCCAACGGAAATCGATACTGATTTACTAATCTTTTGCTTAAACAACATTGATCAGACCAGTTGTGCAGATCTCTTCCGCCTAATTCACTTCTTTTTCACTGCAAGGCTCAATTCAGATCCGGTTCTCGTGGAGTATCTTTTGGAGATTGGCGTCGATGTGCCTGAAACAGATGTAGTCACTGCGACCTCTACGTCAACATCTAGTGTAAGTTTCCTCTTGTTTACCTGACGAGCTTGGTATATTCAAACTTTATAATGTGTAGCTCTTCTTTACTGAATACACAACGACTACTGTCAGTACAAACTCAATCGAAGTTGTCAGATCAACATCCACAGTATACGTAGATTTCGTAAGTACTGGGGAGTGCAAGGAAAAGATACAAGTCTACTAATAGCTGTTGATAGAGCGATGATGGCGGCAGTACAGCTGTCGAAACTAATGGACAGATCTCCTGCTCTCCTGCACCTCCCCCCGAAACTGTCACGGCCATTTCGACTCAAGTTTCCACCAGCACTGCCACTGTTCTGCACGTTTCAACTGCCACTGTAGTGAATCTGGTTACGGTAACACCTGATCCAGCACTAGGCACACTGACCGCCGGTGGGCCTGTTGAATGTGGTTTGGTTTTGGCTAATACTGCAGTATTCAGCTGTCTGGCTATGATAGCGCAAGTCACTCCACCACCGTTTCCATCTGAATGCAGTGAATTGCCCGACTACTTGGGTCCCATTGATCCACTGGCAGCATCTTGTTATGCTAGCGAACCTGTAGTAACTGATACTTGTTCTGCCTTACAGATAACTCCTACTACTGCCACCTACACAGTAACAGATCCTTCATTCACAAGTACGGTAACCGCTCCTGCTTCAACTGTAACAGCTCCTCCCACCACAATCACCGAGCCTGCTTCCACTATCACAGCTACAGAGGTAATTGTTGTTGCTGATCCGCTAGGCCATGATACCTGTGGGTTAATTTTGGGCGGTAACGGCGAGGGTATGTTGGATGGTGATGTGGCGTCCTCTTGCTTGTCCAGTTTGTACAGCAGAGTATCGTATCTACCTTATACAACTACACTTGTTCCTTTGACCGAAACAATATTTGCAACTACGACCCAAACCGACACATTTACGGCTACCGAAACATCGCTAGATATTCGATTAATTACTGCGTCCATAAGCCATACTGTTACAGAAACAGCCACGGATTTCGAGACAGAGTATGAGCTGACTACCGCTACCGTCACAGAGCATGATACATCTACAACTACAGCTACTGTAACAACTACAGATACAGCTTATAGGACAGAGCATGAACTGACTGTGGCTACCGTAACAAGCACAGAAACTCAGACCAAGACAGACGTGGATATCAGAATAGTTACAGCCACTATCGAATCTACCTTGACTACAACTGTGCACGATACTGTCACTAATTTCGCAACGCTGACCAGTACAGACATCAAGACAACTACAGACACAATTACAGCAACAGCAACTACCACAAGTACAGATCGTTTAACAGATATAGACATCCGACTTGTCACTGCGACGGTGACAACCACATCCATACTGACAGACTATAAGACTATCACTGACTATGCAACTCTTACTGCGACAAGTTTCAACACGATAACAGAAACAGCAACAGCCACTGCCACAACTACAGCAACCAATTTTGTAACTAAGGTAGACGTTAGCCTCGTTACTGCAACCATCAGCGCTACAGCAACAGTGACAGAGAAGGACGTTGTTACCAGTTTAGCAACCATCACAGCAACAGACCTGAGAACTACCACAGACACCATCACAGCAACATCTACAGTTACTGAAAGAGTCACTGAGACTGAGGTTAGCCTCATCACTGAGACTCTGAGCAGCGTTGCCACTATTGTTGAGTATAATACTGTAACTGACGTATCCACAGTTACCAGCAGTGTATTTAGCACCATTACAGACGTCATTACTGATACTTTGACCACCACTCAAGTCAAGACTGAAGTAGACGTTCGCCTGGTTACCGCCACATTGACCACCACTGCTACCGTTGTCGAGCGTGACACAGTAACTAGTTTGGCGACCATTACAAGCATAAGCACAAGCACAAGCACAAGCATTGGTACAGTAACAAACACACTCACCGAAACAGCAACGTCTACACAGACTCAAACAAGAGTAGACGTAAGCCTAGTTACTGCCACTATTACAGCAACGTCTACAGTTTCAAGTATCGATACTCTCACCGATTATGCAACAGTGACAAGCACAAAATACAGCACATTGACAGATACAATCACATCCACATCCACATCAACGTCTACACTCATTAAACATGTCACAGACGTCGATGTTCGTCTGATCACAGCTACTATAAGCACAACAGCCACTATTACTGAGCATGCTGTATCTACTGAATACGTCCCAGTAACTCAAAGCGGCACTGCAGGCACCATTGCTACTGTAACTATATCAGAGCTGGTCACAACAACGCAGCGTGTAACTGATGTTGATGTCAGGCTCATTACGGCTACAATGACTACTACAGCCACAGTAACTGATCGTGATATCATTACGCAATTCAATACAATCACCAACACAGCAACAAGCACTATCACCTCTACTGCCACTGCTACGACAACTGCTACCGAGCGGGTGACAGATGTAGATGTCCGTCTGGTTACAGCCACGCTGACAACGACAGCCACTTTAACTCAGCATGAGACTCTCACTGAATTGGCCACGATAACAAGCACTGCAACTACGACTAGTCCTGTCACTATAACCAGCACTGCTACAACCACAACAACTACTCATGTCACGGATATAGATGTCAGGCTTGTCACCATAACAAACACCCAAACATCGACTCAGCACGAGACATCCACTGCTTATGCAACGATTACAAACACAGAGACATCGACTGCAACCAACATTATTACTGATTTCAGCACCATCACATCGACAGCTACTCAGCGTGTGACAGATGTGGACATCCGTTTAGTAACTGCAACAATCAGCACTACTTCTACAGTGACAGAGCGTAGCACAGTAACAGACGTCGCTACCGTCACTCGAGATGTAATAGAAACCGCCACCATTACATCGACAATCACTGACGTAACTACAGCCATTACCACATCAACAGCTCACATTACAGATGTTTCTGTGAGCTTGGTTACAGCCACCATCCATGATACATTGACAGCTACTGTGCATGACACTATTACGTTGCATGATACAATAACAGATACTACAACCAACACAGTTACCGCGACAACCACTGCTGTCAAGACTTCTACTCAGTATGTCACCGAAGTGGATATACGATTGGTCACGGCCACCATCACGACGACAGCTACTGTCACTGACCACAACGTGTCCACCTCTTTAGCCACAGTGACACAGAGCGTCTTTGAAACAGACTTTGTTACAGAAACTTGGACTACAACAGCAACTACCACATCAACAGATTTACGCACTAGTGTGGATGTCCGTCTTGTTACTGCTATTATCAACAACACAATTGTACAAACATCGCTCCAAACGTTTACGTCTTACCTGCCACTTACAATCAACGTGACAGACACTCAAGTATTGACAACAACCACAACAGCTACTAGCACAGACACTGTGCATGTTACTGATGTAGACGTTCGTCTCGTAACAGCCACAGTTGACAAGACGGATACTGCTACTACAACGACTACGGAAACCTCCTTGGGTACATCCACGACAACTGAGTATGTCACTAAAACGGACGAGGTCCATCTGCATATTGGAACAAGCGACCATATTGTGCATCAAAGCGATTTGACTATAACGTGTATCGGTGAAGACGGCAACGTGGAGATGCATGGCTACGTAACGAATGATTTTGGAGCTACAACCGTCTATTATGGAGACTATGATGAGGATGGGCATAACCATCACTATCACGGCCATGGAGACTACTACGGAGGAGGTTATTACAACGGGCACCGTTATGGCAAGTACTACGGAAGCAGTGAGGTCTGCAGCACATTCACTACTATCGATGAAAACGGTAGCCAAGTTACCGTCACTTCGACCGAGATGATTGCTCATACCGATATGCTTGATTATACTTTGGTAACAGCAGAAAGCACTACATATGGGGTCGGACAGCAGCTAGTTGTTAGTACAAATATTGACATGTAATAAGGAACAACTTCCATTAACTTGATTTTCTTTAAATGCTAGTATAAAACCGTTTGCTCAACGTCAACCAAGAGCCCAACTGCAGAACCCACAGCTGATTTCAGGGATCCATCAATATCAAGCATGGATGTCAATAATTTGATCATCAACTGCGAAACTTTGACTGAAACAAAGTCAGAAACGTTTGGCCATTGCTCTGTAAGTTTTTATTATACGTGTATCTAAAGACGAAACGACTCATAGCAACTGCTGCGATAGGATGTATTTATGACTTATACATCGTCATTGTGCGAAATCTGCAGTGCTCCTGTTCATGTCACGTCTACTCAAGTACTGACGATCCCAGTCATTATGGAAAGCCATGAGGCCAACCACTCCACGAAGCAAGACGATACAGAGGTTGTTTACGTCACGGAAACAGTTGGGGAGCCTGAAGCAACAGCATATATCGCTTCTAATAGCATCAGTGACACTGAAAATGGCGAGGATACAGAAGTAGTGCATGTCACTGTAACTGCGCAAGGCGAGCCGCTTGATATTTCCACAGGACCAGCTACAAGCGGCGGTGACGAGCAAGAACATGCTGCTGCTTCAAAACCAGAAGATTCAGAGGGCCATGTTGTTTTCGCAACTCCAACTATTCAATACAACCAAGGCTACTCGGAAGAAGACCCACATCTTTTGTCTGCCACAAAAACTGTCAATGGAGGAGCTGTTTAAATAACTGCTTTTTATGAGCCCTTGAAAATTTCCAGTTTCTTAGTATTTATACGCAAAATTACCACATCATAACATAATCGCATTACACATTATTTAGAGCAACAGCTTTTTTAAATTGACCCATTTTAAAGTGAAAAATTTCGGTGTTTGGATACCTGAGCATTAAGGCTTGGAAAATCGAGAGAGAGAGAAGAAGAGAAAGAGAGAGAGAGAAAGAGAGAGACAGTATCTAAACTACTGCTGCGTAAACGTCAGTACACAAAATTAAGTTACTTTGTGGTTTAATACACTCAATTTGGCACTAAATTCTTCATAACTAATCTGAATCAAATCTAACCACCAACTTGGTGCTGTTTCCCTGTGTAAGGATCAAGTCTCTGAGTTGTTGATTAAATGTAGGCATCTGTTTTCACATGTTTAATTTGATAGGAGGCCAATACATCTCAACACTCACAAGCAGATTGCCATTTGGATGAAATAGATAAGCTATTCTTGGTTTGAATTTGCTGTAACTTTGTAAAGCACCTGTTTGTCTTCCATAAATTTGATGACACTTTAGACTAATTGATGGAATAATGATTTTTACTGATATAATATAATATAAAAAAAAAACGAATAATCTATAGGTTGCCTAATCGCATCATTTGGATTGGTCTTTTTTTGCCTTGGCAATAGCTAACAGCTCATTGTATTCACCTGAGCGAATACACATTTGTTGGAATATGCTTCCCTCTTTCGTCATCAAGTCGTACGGAGCATCGAATTCTTTGACTTGGCCTTGATCCAAAACCAAGATGCGGTCGTAGTCAGCAACGGTACGGATACGATGCGCAATGCAGAGCAAAGCGGAATCTACAAACTCTGTGCGAATGGTTTGCTGGATCTTGTAATCAGTGTCAAAGTCGACAGAAGAAGTAGCCTCGTCTAAGATAATGAGGGCTGACTTCTTGACAAGAGCACGGGCCAAAGCAATCAATTGTCGTTGACCTTGGGACCAGTTACTGCCATTTTCAGTGACCACAGAATCCAGTGAGATTTGATCGCCTGCATCTTGCTGCTCGTTGTTGGCTTCATCGATTAAATGAGACCGTTTCAATGCTGCCCAAAGTTCAATATCGTTATGTTGGTCAAACGGATCCAAATTACTGCGAAGAGTGCCCGAAAAGAGAACGGGGTCTTGAGGGATAATTGTTAAACGAGACCGGAGTACATCGAGCCCTATTGTATGGATATCAACGCCATCAATCTTGATACTACCGCTAGTGGGATCCATGAAACGGAAGATGGAAAGTGCTAGTGTTGATTTACCAGAGCCTGTGCGACCCACAATGCCAATCTTTTCACGAGGGTTCACCTTGAAGGAAACATTGCGAAGAACAGGAGGGTTTTCGGGGGCATATTGCATCACTAAATCTTTGACTTCAATAGAACCGTGCTCTGGCCAGTTGGCGTTGGGCTCAGTTTCAGCGATATAGGTTGGGGGTTCTTCTTCCACATCCAAATATTCATGCACTCGTTCAATGGCATTCATGTTCATTTCGTTCAAGGCATATTGGCGGACAACCCACAGTACATGGTGAGTAAACATTAAAGAATAACTGAGAGACAAACCGGCAAGCCCAGGATCAACCCAACCGCGAGCTAGAACCAAGACAAATCCAGTACAGAAGCCAACAAAGGCACCCAGGACATCAGCACGGCAATGCAGCCAACGGTTAGTGGCCCACATCCACAAGAAAGGGCGGTTGTTGCTGTCAATCTTGTTGTGGTTCTCATAGATAAACCTGTATTGTGATCCAAACGCACGGATCGTTGCAACACCATTGACGCTTTCATTGAATTGAACGTAGATAGGACTGCGGCTGACAGAGTTCAGGCGCTTGAGATCGCGAGAAGTTCGAAGATAATACGAGCCAATAGCAAAGAAAACAATGGCAATAACAACACCAGGAATCAGAAAGGCAGGCGTAATCGCAGACACCAGCATGATAACGCACAGCGTAGCAACAATGGAATAGAGTAAGAATGAAAGCGCAGGAGACGTTTCTTGATCAATGGTAGCCAAATCAGAAGAAAATCTGTTGACAATTCTGCCCAAAGGCGTAATATCATAGAAACGAACCTTGGCGCGCAAGATACGATTCAGTAGCTCGCTATGAATGCGACGAGATGCCTTTAAAGAGCCGGTAAAGAGGATAAACGTACGAAGCGAGGTCATAATCAGTGCAACAATGCCAATCAGAAAGTAGACAGTGAGGTAGTACTTTACATCTACAGGCGCTCTGGTGACATCCAATGCAGTAAAAGCATGGTAGATGGGTGCAGTGTACGCATTCATCAAGTTGGTTTGACCCAAGATTGAGAAGGCAGAGTTGTGAGCAGAAAAGACACCGATATTAGAGGTGCCGTTGCTGTGATGATCCTCTTGTCCATACGCAGCAGACCACACCTTGATCCAATAATCTTGAGCCAAAACACAGGCTTGAGCAACACCAAAGAGAACGAGAACAACAAGAAAGAACTTGAAACCTCCTGAAGCGTCGATGTAGGCTTTATAGACGCTCCAGGATACACCACCCTCAGCACGCTCTTCATCCTGTGTTAACTTTCCACCAGCGGCAGTTTTTTTGCTGAAGTTTTTGGGGACAGCAGGAATAGGACCTTCAACAGCAGCTTCTTCAGCAGTAACCGTCTCTGCTTCCTCAGACCGAGAAAGTTCGTCACCAAGGACACCCGATTTCAGCAATTCTTTGGGAGAACCCGCATCAACGACCTCGCCATCCTTCAATGCAACAATGTAATCGGCACTAGGGAGACACAAGCCAACATGGTGAGTAACCAAGACAATCGTGCGATGCTTCATCAATTCGCCAATCAAGCAGTTTTCATACAAGTGTTTAGCCGTGTGGGCGTCGACAGCACTGAGACAATCATCCAAAATGACGGTATTGGCTTGCGAATAAACGGCACGAGCAATAGCAACTCTCTGCTTCTGTCCACCACTCAATGTGATACCTTTTTCGCCAACTTCTGTAGCATCTCCAAATTCCAAGATATCTAAATCGCGGGTTAATGCGGTCATGTACAGAACAGCTTCATAACGATCCTGGTCAAACGGCAGACCAAACAAGATATTGTCGCGGATGCTACAGTTTTGTAGCCAAGCAGTTTGAGCGACATACGCGACGCCGGACACAGCGCCACCCATAGGGCTCGTCTTGTTGGGGATTGTACGAGGCAGAATAGCATGGCCAGAGATGCAGAAGGTTTCGCCCAACAAACTAGCCAGCAGCGTAGTTTTACCAGATCCAGTGGGGCCGCATACAATAGAAAGCTTGCCAACGGGGAAGCTCAAGTTGAGGTTTTTGATAGACGGCTTGTTGTAGCTATCCCTTTTGCTATCCCAACTGAAGGTTGCATTCTCTACAAAGCCAAGAGCGACACCATGACGAGCAGCTTCCAGATTGATTTGAGCAGGAAGCTCAACCTCATCTTCATCCAAAAACTTTTCCACACGCTTTATAGATACATTGGCCTGGATGAGGAACGACATCAAAAGCGGAAATTCGTCAATGGCTCCGCGGAAAGTATTGAATAAAGCTAGAGCAGTAAAGGCGACTGACGCCGTCAGAGCATGTTCTTGCGTGTAAACGTAAAATGTGGTAACCATGATCAAAATGGGGATGAAAAACCATGCATTCACCATCCACATAAACATCATCAAACGAGACTTGATTGCGCCCAATTCGTCATCTCTTGCTTTGATGATGCGCTTCTTGAACTCACTCTCCCAAGCAAAGAACTTGACAATGCGGATAGCAGACAAAAGCTCGTTCATCAACTTGAGACGCTTGTCAGTGGCTGACATGACAGATTCATGCAGCTTTTCAAACTGCGTGCCGACATAGTATGTGATGGGCTGGCAGCAGATCATGACAAGAACACCCCAAAGCGCGGCATTGCCCAACAGTTTGTACAAGCTCCAGATACTAAGCACAATTTGAAGAGGGTAACTGTACACGTAAAAAATGTAGGCTGCGATTTCAGCTACCTTTTGAGCGTCGACAGACAGTAAATTGTTAACATTGCTCTTGCTATCTTTGCTCTTTTTCTCGCCGAGGTCCTCTTGCTTGGAAGCGTCAGATGAACCACTTTCATCACGGCGACGGAGAGACTTGGAAAACACTTCGCCAATGATGATCGATTGAATGCGAATGCCAATAGTGCGACCAATGTAGAGGCCTTGCTGAAGTAACAGAGACTGTGCGCAATTAGTGAGAAACAGGCCCAAAACATACAAGAAAGCAGTAGCGACTGGCTCTCCCTTGGGATCTTCGATATACTTGACAATCAAATTTAAAAAGAAGGGAGGGCCAAAGATAAGGACAGACCAAGCAAGACAATACAACGTTTGAAAGAACAAAGGCCAGCGGAAAGTTTTGATGATGGTGGCAGAGATATTCCTCGAAGACTTGTGCTTACTGTAGTCATTGAGTGTGTATTTAGCTCTATTGTCAGGCGGCAATTCGAGCAAATCTTTATCATCTAATGTGCGCCTGTAACCCTCCTTCATCATTACATTCACCCAGCTAAACGTGAACTGAGAATACAAAGAAGCCCACTTTTCTCCAGACATGACTCGTCCCTGAATGAAACTGTAATCAGACAACCATGCCAACACCTATATATGCTCACATAACACAACATACCTCTTCAGTAATGACTGGCTGTGCAGGAGTCAGACGGGCCTCGTTGATAACAATGCAGATCAGCAAAAGATCGACAGCACCTGTCCAGAAACATATTGAATACCCCATGCCCACGCCTAGGCCCAAGTTATAATAAGATCTGAAATCAATGATAGCGACGAATAAATAAATCAAATACAGCAAGTTGAGCTGATCGCAAGTTTTTTTGGCTAATCTGCTAGCAGTCGCTGACAAGAAAATGGTTGCGATTGACAACATCAAACAGTACGTCTAAACACAATCAACTGTCAAATACACTGAAAGAACCCTGTCAAACATACGCTTACTTACCCAGAAAACAATGCGTACACCATAAGCGTGTAAAACATCAGATTCACTTGCTTCATTGGGAGAGTACTGGTACTCGTGATCCATGATTTTTTGCACTGCACAGGCGAACAAACCCAATTGAACAACAGAAAGTATCAACCTAGACAGATTATACACTGTCCAACGAGATGATTTGATTTCAATATCCATGATGATTGCGCTATCAGATGCATCATCACTCGTTGATACCGTTCCTGCTGTCGTTGAGCCATAATGTTGATTTGCGGTAGTTTTTAAAAGGGATGTGTAGCCAGGAGATTGGGATTTGTAATGCTTGACACAAGCCTTGATAGTGATAATCAGTGACCAAATCAAGACGGCCAAAAGAAGCAGACCATCAATGATACTTTGTGCGTTATTTTGCAGTTAATATGGCTCGTCTTTTCTTTTTTTTTCTCATCAGCTTTTGACACTTACTTTACTCTGAAGCATGGAGTGAAATCATTATCTATCCACGGTTGCTATAACAACGGAGTTAAATCCAAACTTTTCAATCCAGTGTTTGTCCATTCAAACTTACAGATAGATTGCAATGACTCTCGACCATTTTCTAAAGGAAGGAAAAATAATAAAGATGGATAAAAAGGGGAATAAAAAAAAAAAAGAAAAAAAAAATAGATCTTTATACATGAGCGAATTGAACTAAAGACGACAGAACAATTTTTTAGGCCAGATTTGATCTTTTTTTCCCTTTCAGGATGCTGGTGCCTCGGTCAAATTTAGTCAAGGCAGTTTTGTTTGTATCATCCCGGTTCTTGAGATACAAACAGCTAATGCATTGGCTTTTTCTTTTTTACTGTTCAATTCACATCTGATGACTTTTTACGCAGTTGTTACTGCGCCATGCGTATTTCGCAGCGAGAAAATACTCAGAAAAGGAGTGTTTCTAACGTCAATTGGTTGTAAATGTAGATGTTGCATCCTGATCATTTAATGATACTACCAATATAATAAATCATCACTGATTACAAAATGGTATATATCCTGTGTTAATTTGATTGAATACATAATACCGAAATTTGTTTGGCGTGGAATCATGTAATACGGTTATTATATGTATGATAATTCCGATATTGAGGGAGCACAAACTTTAAATATATTCTGCTCACTAGTACAATTTAGAGTTTGTACACAGATTAGATTTACAAACTGTTACCGGTTACATAGATTCAGATTATAATTACAGTATATAATTTGAGCAACTGTTGATTTCAATTTTTTTAAAATTAAAGATGTATGATATATAAAAGTTTCTACCACCATCCTAAACATAACTAACCTACAGAGCTGAAATGATTCATTGGCATGATAGCCTGGATTCAGTGGGACCATAAAATACTACAAAGCATCGCTCCATTTGTCGGCATTGAGCGAGCATAGTCTGTTTGAACGCACTTTTTTATAAATTTTTTAGAGTTTCTACTGCTGCTATGTTATTCGAAGCGAGGTATAGCCTCAACTCGAATTTTAAATGTCTAAATCACTCTACTTTCAAACATTGCGTAGAAATATAGGCACATCATCCATCAGCTTCATTTTTTAGTATTTATGAAATATTATCTTATACGCCGACCTCTATCTGGTCCTAATATTCAATAAGATGAGTTTATTCTAGCGACATATAAGCAACATAAATCTATAGATGCAATAAGCTCACTAAATTGTATAATACCAAACATGATATACAATGGTTATGTGTCAATCAAACAAGCTTGTAAAGCTTCATTTCTCAAAGCGTTCAAGCCCTTTCAATCAAAAATGTTGTATCATTCGTATTTAGATGACATGACGAGTGTAGTTTATGTGTCTTCCTTGCATGGACTTAGAAGGCCTTAGGGCTCAAACATCGTGCTCCTGGGTCAACATGGTCACGACAAAAGGTCACATTTTGTCGAGAAAAATATTTGCAAATTGACATTTTGGAATCATCAGCACTTTATAAACGTATCTACAACAATGCCCAACGCAAGAAAGAAGAAAGCCGCCAAGATGGAAGACTTCAAAGTATTTGAAATTAAGCGCTGCAGCGGAAACGATGTTAATGTCTATTTCTCATTTTTCAGAAAAAGAAGCTCAAAGTTGGCAAGCAAAAAACTGTTCCAGACAATTTCACTGATACATCCTTCAAATCGAAAAGTAAAGAACTTGAGACAAAAATACCGTTATCTATGATTTACTAGGAAAATTATGATAGGTATTTCACTTCCAAATCAAAGTATCAGCGAGGACAAATCACATGAAATCACTACTAGCAGAAATTTGACTTTGACCGATCTTGTTGTTCAATTAAAGCATTACAATGCTGGAGTGAAGAAAGGTTTGATCTGTGGATAAGATGATTTGTATAACAAGATAATTGATCACTATTACTATGGGATTTTAGAGGCATTATCAGGATTGACAGACATTTGCACCACTCATCCTGCACTTTTGGTATCTTCGTTGGGCCTTGTTGTCAATGGCATTCTTAAATTATTTGTTGACGAGGATAGAGATGTTAGAAAGGCTACATTAAACTATCTCAAAAGCACATTTGTCAACCTTGACCGAGTCGAACTACAACCATTCATGTCGCTTTTGGTCATCTATACCTGCTCAGCCATGACACATATTTTTGAAGATGTGCGACTAGATGCTATCAAGCTCATGGATCTGTGGATTCAAATAGCACCAGACATCATTGTATCCAAGTTTTGGAACCGAGTAACTGGCAATTACATGAGTCTGTTGACTGTAGATTCCAACAGCATCAACAGCAATTCAAACACCGCGAGTTCAGTTGCCATAACAACCGCCAGTGTCAAGGCAGCAGTTACTAAATCACATCTACACATCCACAAGAATAAACTGGGCTTGTTCATCAGCTTATCAAAATTTTTAGAGGCAGGCCTTTCAGAACATGACAGAGACAATTATTGGTTTCTGCTAAACTACTTGTATAATAAGCGTGCGAGGGATGCTTTCAAGATTAGAATGTCGCAATACCAGACCGTCGATATGTCCAAAGTAGCTGTATGGGACAGCAAACACAAGAATCAGTTCACACCTGCGCATGCTATGGTGACATCCGTCGCTCCGTACCTGTCAAAAGGCGCAGCTTTAGCTACATACTCTCAATTACAGTTATTTGAATCTTCAGGGCCCAAAAATCATAGTGGTGGCAATGGCGGGGGTACATTTGCGGCTGCCAATGGCCAAACAGCTACTTTTGACATTAATAACAACGAATTCAGCGCAGAAGAGAGACTGGGGAATATCAAGGTAATTAGCATACTAGCTTTGTTTGTTGTTGTTGATGTTCACTGGGTTGTGTATGTAGCAATTGATCGAGACATTTCAACCAATTTTGTTGGCTTCTTGGTTAGAAGCAGCACCTTCCGTGTTCATTTCCACCAGCACAATCTGCATGACGCCTGCTCTGGAGCTACTATATGAAATCCTCAAGTTATCACTAGTTTTATGGCGCGCTATGGTAGTCTCGGAGACCATTAGCACACTTCCCAGAGACTGGCTAAATGCGCAATTGCATTCGTTGTTGAAGCACTTTACTGTTTACTTTCCCTACGGAGCTGATTCCTTTGGCAATCGTGGATCTAAAGTAGACGACACTTTGCAAGAAATGAACATCATGCTATGCGAATTAACTTCTCTGTATTTGCTTGCAAGAACCATGCAGTCTCACAATGCCTCTCAAGTCAAGGAATCAGAGCGCCAATCGAAGAAGCGTAGAAAGTTAGCCACAGAAGAAGAAAAAATCGATCAGCTGCCAGAATGGGCAGAGACTGTGGTGGGCCATGTATTGGGTGTGTTGGGCTTGGATGCTGCTGGTAATTCTGTCAGCACAAACTCAAGCTTTAAGGCTGAAAACCTAGTTTCGCTATTACCTGCGATTTGGGGTTTCTTAAATTGCTTGAATTACGAAGACAGTATCATCATGTTTAAGGCTGCATTAGGTTATTACCATGTCTGTCAACCAAACTCTACATCAAAACGAGTGATGCTTGATTTCATTACTCGTGTTTATATGGCAAGTATTTACATGAGATACTCCATTTTTCTCAAGATGGCTGATTTTTTTTTTTTTTTTTTAGGTACAATCCGCTCCTAGCTACAATGGACAATTTACAATATCAAAACACTCTGAATTAGCAAACCTGCTGAAAGAATGGTTTCTGAGCTTGCCCAAGGTTCTCTGGCAGCTGCGAACGAATCATGTTGAAACTAGCAGAACTATCTTGAACATCATGTGCGATGTTGCAAAACGAAGTGACAAGGATGTGTTTGACATGTCAACACTGCTAGAAGCTGAAACAAAGCTTGTGCCGTTCTTCTTTGTAAATCTTGTAAAGGGGCCTCTTTTTGGCCCTTTTAACGAATTGCCAGCCGATGTGCAACAACGTGCATTGGACTATGTACAATATCTAGATAGCAAATCTGAAAAGATGGCTAATGCTATTCAACAATGTAGAGAAACGCAAGGCAGTATTGGATTGTATAAATAGAATCAACATTTTTATTATTCTTATTATAGCTCTGCTTGTATCTTTGTTTTAAGTGTCAAGGCATGTAATCCTTGGTTTTTAAGTTCATCATCTACTAAACCGTAAACCAAACGGTGTCGCTGCATCAGAGTCTATTAAAAAGTTGCATGTTAATACCATGTTGAATGTAGACTCGATCTGTTGTAGTACCTTTCCCTTGAACTCTTCAGATACAATAGTAAGCCTGGAATATAATTAAATGAGGATCAAGACACAATTTATTATAATGGCATCTTACCTAAAATGAGTTTCTTTGTTGGTGTTTCCTTTCATAGCAGCATGATGAGCATGTAAATGAGACTCGTTTACTGCTTCGAAAATTGTAGGTTGTAAAGCCTCGTTAATCTATTAGGAAAAATGCACTCAATCATACTGTAAATCAACATCTTGCGCGAATTCTTACTTTATTTTCAATTGAAAGCTGAATAGGCCCCTTTTCTTTTGAATCCATAAAGTCGTTTAAAAATTGAGTTGATTTAGTGGAGTGGGAGCGGACAAGGGTACGAGAAAAAGCTGGTTGCAAAGTATAAATTTTGGACAGCAAGGACATAATGTAAGGTTGCGATAAAAACAAATAGAAAATGAAACAGATGACCCGGCTCCAATTTTATAGATGAGATTCAAAACAAAGAATGGTAGCTAGTTCTTATGGTGCCATCGTCCAAGCATCAAGATCATCCAGTTTTCTCAAAAACGAAAAATAGGATAATAGATTAGACATCTCTGGCAATACTCTCCATGTTAAGCACGTTTTTAATCACAAGTAGTAGTCAATAAATATTTCTATAAAGTTTGGTATGTTGAAGGAAAAAAAAAAACAGCAACTTTATTTTTTGTGTTTCTTACACTTCTTCATCGCTGTTGTATTCATTCACATAATCAGTTTTAGCATCATACACAGGTAAACTAATTGAATTGGCAGTTTTGATTTGAAATGACTTGATATTGTCTTCTCCTCCAGGGATCACTGCGATAATCTTATCATATGCCGACATAAAATTCTCGAAAGCAATGGTGGCATCTTGAGCAGTTGTTGCGATTCGAATTGCATGGCAATTGCCAGTATGAAAATTCATATAGGTTGATTTAGCTGTACGTAATATCTCTTTTTGTAAATCTGATTTGGACAATTCGATTGGAATTGGTTCTCTGCAACAAGATTGTTGATTTTAATTTTAATACAATCGAAACAGCGTTGTAAATTTACCTTCTCTTTTTGTAAACATCTTTGCCCAAGACTTTATACAAGTCTGTGATAATTGATTTTTCTGCCATAAGCATGTCAAATTCTTGCAATAATTGCTGCTTTGATTCTGGTGTAGAGTAGCTTTTTTTAAGATGCTTTATATCAAGCACCTTGTGGACGCCTCGAATCTTTTTGTCCTTGATCAAATCTTTGAATTTTTGTTGGTCCTTGTTGGTGATCAAGCATCGATGAACACCGGGTATTTGACATCCATGTTTCAGTACACTATTTCAATATTAATTTCTTGAAGTCAGCTCGTATCTATACTTACATTCTCGTAGGTCTGCCTTTTGTCAATGTCATTTTGTTAAAGGTATTAACCATCAGCCATACAACTTCCTCTTTATCAGCATTGTTTGCTTCATGTTTGTATAAAGCTCTAAAAGCTTTCTTTGCCTGATTGAATGGTTAGCATAGTTATCCTGGAGGAATTGATGTATTACCTTGGTTTGATCTATCTGTACGGGCATAATGTAGTGACAGAAAGAAGAAAAAACCGAATAATCTAAGCCTCTAGTGGAAGATGAGCCGATTCATTCAGGTTTGTTGACAAGAGCACTGTGACGTTTTAGTCAGTTAGATGAAAGAGGTGTTGCAATGAAGAAAGGTTTTTTCTACACTCTTTTTTATTCTTTTCATTAATACAACATGGCCACCGACAACATTTTATTTCAGGATATTTTTGATATCAAGGATCTCGATCCTCAAGGAAAGAAATTCGACAGAGGTACAAAAAAAAAAAAAAAGAAGACAGTAAGAGCATTGAATTTTTACAGAGATGTCTAAATTTTGAATGTCTAGTGTCTCGTCTCGTCGGCCGTTCAGAGAATTATGAGATGGATTTAACTTTGGACTTCAATGCAGAAATTTACCCATGTTCAGTTGGGGACAAGTTCTCGCTTGTTTTGGCCTCCTCTCTGTCACTTGAGGCCAGCACAAGCACTAGTGGCGTCGAGAAGAAGGAAAGCTGGCGTGAGCGTGCTCCAGGAGAGCGTGATTTGAGCGATGAATACGAATATGTCATGTTTGGTAAAGTTTATAAATATGAGGATTCCAATAAGGGTACTGCGGGTCAGCAAGTGTAAGTTTCTTTGTTACATGTGGATATATGCAGAGGCTGATTTGACATGATAGATCTGTTTATATCTCTTACGGTGGTCTTTTAATGTGTTTGGAAGGTGATTATAGACATCTTCAAAACTTAACTGTTGGTGAAAACATCTATTTGTTGCTGAGAAAGTAGAGAGGATATTGGAGAATCTGATTTTAATAATAAAAGTGTCGATGGTGTGCATAGTTGCATTGTTATTGAATGGCTGCAGTCACTTTGCATCTATCCTCTTTGTTCTATTCCATTTTTCCATTGCTTCCTCTATTTGATCAACTTTAGTAGAGAGCGTTATGGTATTTTGAACGAGATTTACAGAAAATATCAAATGTCTAAGCATATCTTTGGTTTTAGGAGTTTCTTTTCGGTAAAAAAAAGACACCAGCAGAAATATGTCGCCAACATCAGCGAAGTCTTCAAAAAGCCCAACGAGAACTAGAGAGAGAACGACAGCGCCTGGAAAGACAGGAAAAAAAGCTCATTTTGGATATCAAAAAGTCTGCAAAAGATGGCCAGTTGGTAAGCTTGATGAGTTGAATTGCCAGAAATACAAGGTTGACTCTTTCAATCATATCAGAGTGCTTGTAAAATCATGGCAAAAGATCTAGTTCGAACCAGAAGACATGTTGAAAAGTTTACTTCTATGAAAACTCAATTACAAGCTGTCGGTTTGCGCATTCAAGTATGGTCGAATTTTTGCTTTTTTTTAGTGTGATTGTTGCCTAAATTATTCATATAGACCATGAGCTCAAGTCATCAAATGGCCACGGCAATGCATGGAGCAACTAAAGCCATGGGATCAATGAATAGACAGATGAATTTGCCTCAAATTCAGAAAATCATGATGGATTTTGAAAAGGAAAGCGAATTAATGGATATGAAAGACGAAATGATGAGTGATGCTATAGATGATGCTATGGAAGAAGAGGATGACGAAGAGGAAACAGAGGACATTGTGAACAAGGTTCTTGATGAAATTGGCATTAATCTCAGTCAAGAGGTAATTTCAATGTATTGTGCAATATACACTAGTGATTAACCACCAAATGCAGCTGGACTCAGTACCAACAGGGTTCAGTCCACCCATTGCGTCGACAGCGACCGAGAAAATTGCAGAAGCCACTTCAGGAGATGCTGCCTTACAAGCACGATTGGATAACTTGAGAAGAGAATAGCTGATTTATTCAATATCCATATTCAGTTGACCATAAGGATTCATCATAATCCTCGATTAAATCCTTCTCTTTACTATATTTATTATGCCACCCTTCAAATCCAAATCTTAGGATTTTAACTTTTTGATCAGTCTCCTTTCCCAAGTTCTTTAATGTTTCAGTATAAATTCGAGCTGATTTGGGACCTACAGATACAGTTAATCTTAAGCTTTGTTGTTTCTGTTTTTAGTATGATACCTCTAACTTGCGATAGTGCGCAATGAAAATATATGTTGGGTACTTGAGAGTATTCTTCTATAAGATAATTAGCTTTATCGTACATCTCATTAGCTGGGATGTTGATAGAACCAGGGATATGGCCACCCTAGATATAAAGTTTGTTAGTTTTCAAATTATTAGATTCACTTTGTACTTGCTCTATAATCCTCACCACGGACATCAACGATAACATAATCCTTTCCAGATAGCTTTGTTGGGTCACGAACTAAATCCATGACCTCTTCGGCTTCTGCATAAACCGGTGTATTCACCATTTTCTGTTTGAACGAGTAATGAAAACAAAAATACGAAAGAAAATACTTTTTTCAATTTTTAGACATATTACCCAGTCTAGTAGTACCTGTAGAACACCCGCTGGTTGTCCTGCCGTGTAATAAAACGATGATATGCATACAAAACATGATTTCCTGCCTTTTTTTTTTATAATTATTTTCATCAGTTCAAATGACACAAACAACAGAAAGATTTTGCCAAACAGTAGTCTGTTTTAGTGGGTGTTTAACAGCAAATGATATTATATAAAGTTGAAATGTGATTACAGATTTTTAAAACAAAGGACAGGATACTCTTTGCATCTGCTTTTACATAGATTGGTAGTATTGAAACCCTCTATTTTTCATTATTAAATCACTAGCATTTAACATATTATTAAAAAGAACAGAGTGTACAGCTTAAAAAAATCATCATTTTTAGTTGGACCATATCCAATTTCGAGAGTTTCAAGCTTTCTCGCCCGACTTTCAACATTATTTACTCTGTTTAGTGAGCTTTTCTTTTTCAATATTATTATTTTCTGGACAAGCCTTACAATGATCCACTAATAGTCTCTTCAACTAACTTTAGTTATGATTCGGTTTTATTTTGTAAAACGATGCATATTTTGATCCGCAATGATAATTACTAAATGTATTTAGGGACTAACTAATAATTCAGTAATAAGGCATTTCCACATGTAACAAACTTCATTATAGATCCCTTACCAAAAAGAGGCGCTAAGACTAAGCAATTCAACCCTATAAAAGATGTATGGAGGAATAGAGGTAATATAGACGAGTACGACAGAATTGCAGTGAATATGTATTTGATTCAGACGAGTGGTTATTAAGGTAATAATTTGCTCATTTCTAGCGTTGCAGTAATAATATTGTACACAATTACATCCACAATTGGATGTACAGTATCCAGTTGGGAACCAGGTAGACTTACGTTATTTAACTTCTTGAATTAACAAGACTATTGTTTATGAATTGGCCAACCGTGCCGAGCAGTTGCATGTATGAGTAGATTTAAAATTGTACGTAATACTAGAGTCTATTTAATGAGGCGTAAGAACGGGTGATGCTGAAACGCAATGAAAGATCTTGAATGACGTTTAAACTCGGCAACTGCTTGCATCTTGGCATATACAATTTATAATGAGTATATGATACATTGTATTCATGCAATAGCAATAAACCACAACTGTGAATATGCGTCGTTCGCTGGTGATTGTACTGCGAATATCTTTTTCAGTGATCTCTGACAAAATTGAATGGCAATTGTCTTTCTCTAACATCAAGGGCTCATGTCCATTATTGATGGCCTACACTTAGTTCTATTTTAATAGATAAAGTAAAGATTGGTATAATAGTATTTGAGTGATCAATTCGTTATATTCCATACCCTTACAATAGGCATGCAAATTCTTTCACTAGGGTCTTTTTTCCAGTAATTTTTGCAACAGAGTAACTAAACTATCACTTGAGTTCTTATTGTATCGGACTCTATGGAAGTCCTTTTACTTTAAGTTGTACATAGTAAAGCAGGGTTTCAACTTATCATTTCATACAGTCCCAATAAATTTTAGTTTGAAAAAGGAACTCGAGCATGAAATAGAAAATATAGAATAACATCCAACGGCCATATATCTGCTGCTCTTCCAGAAATAGGCCCGTCCCTTTCTGCGGAACACAGTTCTGGCGGCATGAATACTGAACAACCTGCTCCTGACTTCAAGGCATCATCTTCCTTGATAAACATTTCAGATACCCCAAAATCAACAATCTTAAGAATATTGTTGTCGCATAGTAGTATGTTATCAGGTTTGATATTTGAAGTAAAGGATATATCTAGGTCATAGCGATGTCTTAATACTTACTTTTGTGTACAATGCCGTTACAATGAACTATTCAGCATATAATTAGCGATTATGTCTTAAATAAACAGTTTGCCATACCGTATTTAGTTCCTAATATCATTTGTCGAAAGTAATTTCTTGAAGTGAATTCTCTGTAAGATGTTATTGATTTATTTATACAGAATACATTATGACACCTTTTGTGGGCCATTTCCATAATTACGAATAAAAATGTCAATATGTTGGCCTGTTCAATCCTGTTTTTATAATAATACACAAATAAAGCGAATCCTCTTCAGGATCATCAAACACTTCATACAGCTTGATAACATTACGATGATTCAGCTTTTTAAAAATGGCTACTTCAGAGCGGACGAGATCCAAAAAGCTATTTGGAATCCCATGAGCATGGTTCATACCAAAATGCATAATATTCCTAATGCACCATGCCTAATTTCTTCTTCCAAAAGGTAATTATTAACTTTTCTCAGGCCATCCTCAGTCTCTGGTGTTTTGGTACCCAAATGACTCTGTCCCAAGAGAGGGGTTTCTTTCGGTATATTGTGAGCGAGCTGTCATATATAGAAGCGTTAGGATAAAAAGAGAAAGAAATGCTTGTGGAATGGGTAATCATTCAGTCTCGGTTTTACGACAAAAACTATAGCACTTTTACCCTCATGTAATTAAGACCAAATGTGTCAGAGGTTCTTGAACGAAAATCACTCCATTTTCAAGAACGATTCAAAGGGTGTTAAACAATTATCAACTAATTAACGAGCAAAAATAGAAGATTAAGCATATATATACAATTTTATTGTTTTAAAGGAAAGAAGAGGGAGGTTCGGTATACACAAAATGAAGAAAATGTCTATAATATGGATGCTAAGTCTATACAATGTATGGTGAAAGAAGAAAGAAAAAAAAAGATCAAGGTAAAATTGAATGAAGAGAAGGGAGAGACTTGTTGCTAGAAGCATATTGGCCAATAACAATTGGAGGCAAAATACGAGCTTGAGGAGGGCGATCCAAGATGTCTAATAAACTTGCAGCAGAAGTGTCAACAGCGCCAGTATTCAAAGAAGCAACAGACCCAGCGAAGACGGGACCAAATACATTGCATTCAAGAGGAGCCAATTTTTGCATGTTAGGAAACCCGTTTGACAAAATACGAGGAGAAATTTGAGGAGATGTTTCTGGAGTAAAGAGGAATTCTGCATCAGAATCCGAGTGATGTTGAATGTCATTGAAATTGGAGCTTGCAGTTGATAAAGTAGGAGAAGGAGGCATAGATATAGCAACTTTGGAATTGGCTGCACTAGCAGCAGCAGTGGTAGTAGTAGCCCGAGTACGCTTAATTGTTTTGTTTTGTCTTCGCTCTCTTCTCTTGTTTGGTGATGTATGGATGCGTACATGGCGAGTTAATTCATCAGAACGAGAAAATCTCTTTTCACAACCGGGAAATGTGCATTTGTGAGGTTTTTCTCCAGTATGAGTTCTGATATGACGAGTTTGATGTTCAAGACGATAAAAGGATTTAGGACACATGGGACATTTGTAAGGGCGAGGCGTATTTGCTTTGTCTACAGCTGCAATTGGACGTTTTCTGTTTTGTTGTTGAATTACGGGCATTGTATTTGATAAACACAAAAGACTGGAAGCTGCTTGAAATGCCATGTTTTTACAAGAAATAAAAAGTTGATGAGAAATCAAAAAAAGGGGAGACAAAGCAAAAAGTCGGATGTATTTATAAGGATTTGGGGAACACAAGAATTGCCTGATTCAGGGATATGAAAAACCGGCCATTTGATCTTGAAGATTAGAGAATCGGGGGGGGGGGGTCTGGTTTTACCTTTTCATAACATTACGATTTTTATGAGACAAAATAAGATAGGGTTGATTTCCTATTATATTTGAGCATTCAGAATTTTTACTGTGCAGTTCTCACGTACAACGTACAGTTTTCCTCGACTAAATTATAAAAAGTATTCCATCCATTAAATCATTAAATATTTGTGTGTGCATGCAATGTGTATGTGGGGTAATGAGATTGTTTGCATCTTTTTCTGTATCGTCTTGTCAGGCAATATAGTAAAATCACCCCACCATGTAGATGAAATGTGATACTGTGCTTACCCAGATCTCCTCTCCGCCCTTCTAACCACATTATTATCGCTCTCTCCAACAAAGCATAAGATGGTTTTACAAGAGGATCCCAAGCCACGTAGCCAGGATTAACAGCCACGATGTACTGGAAAAAATATGCATATCTAATAATCTTTCTTCCTTGTTTCTTCACTATCAAACGCGAACGTAAAATGGTTGTTACAAAAAGTGACAACTTTGAAATATTCAGCAGAATCCAACCCCATGAATATTTAAAGCGTTTCCTTGATCAGAAAGTCAGGCCGGATGGAAGGGCATTGAGCGAATTTAGAAAGACCATGATCACCTCAGGTGCCATTTCAACAGCTAATGCAAGTGCAATGGTACGTTTAGGTGGTACTACAGTTGTATGTGGCATCAAAGCTGAAGTGTGTGAACCTAGAATTGATCTTCCTGATCAAGGCTACTTGGGTAAGATAGATCAGTCCTACTAGCATGCATAAACATCTAACACCACATAGTTCCCAATGTCGAATTATCACCACTTTGTTCACCCAAATTCAACCTGGGAGCACCATCCGAAAAAGCACAATCTATATCCCAATTCATACACGAATTATTTGTGAAATCCCAAGTATTTCCGTTGGAAAGTTTGTGTATCGATTCAGGAAAAGCAGTGTGGGTATTATACGCTGATATTGTGTGTTTAAATTACGATGGAAATATACTGGACGCAAGTTTATTAGCATTGACCACGGCGCTAAAAGATTGTAAGCATATCATATGATTTGGTTATTATTTGTGCTAAACTTAACGAATAGTAAAGTTACCTAAGGCTCAGGTATCCCCATCCATGGTGGTTGAAGCTGACTCGAATGAATTCACAAGCATTGCACTCTTACGATTCCCTGTTTCATCAACATTTTGCATCTTTAACAATCCAGATGTTATTTTATCCGATCCAAACGACACTGAAGAATCGCTAGCAAAAGAAACTGTAACAATTGTCATGGATTTGGACCATCAGCTTTGCAAAATATACAAGAATGGTGGTATCACAATTACGACAGAAGGATTGAAGCAATGCATCGATAATGCAAAGCAAAGAACCAATCAAATTGGATCCTTGGTTGATGAAGCTGTCTTGTAAATTAAAATAAAGTACACATATATAAATATATATATAAATAAATATATGTGTGTGGGGGATAGAGTATATATATGTACAAGAACGTAATATAATACACTGCAGCATTTTAATGTGGGGATTCGTCTTGAAGGCTGATGTGAATAATCGCAAGTGTGAGAGAATTACATATATAGACGTCAAACCGCGGTTTGACATATAAATCTAAACCAAACATTGTAACACGGTCTATGTCAAAAAGAAATTGCTCCAGCAGCTCCCCCCATTCTGTATTTCATTGTGAAATGATTAATAGTCTGATGGTAAATACATATAAAACCACTTTTTTCGTTGTTCCGCATCTACATATGATGTTGAGAAACATGGATCAAGTAGCTATCTATCGTAATCGGGGTGAAGGCTAGCTGATTGGACATGGCGTGTTTGTGAAATCAGGGTCTCTTGGCCCCGCAATAAAACCACCACCAAATGACGGCAAAAGGTTGGTAAAGTCCCAGCAAAGATCACACGAGTTTTATATGTCCCTCTCTCCGCCCAGATCCTCGTTTAATGATTTTAAAACATGGTCTGTTTCAACATGTATCATACTACGCTATCCCCCCACTTTTGTTTATTTGGTCATACAGTTTCCAAAAGTTATGATTTTCCCATTGATTCCCATTTTATTTGTTTATTTTATCATTGAAAAAAAAAAATAGCTTGGGGCTCAAGCAGGGAAAAAATTTGTTGCACCCAAAGACTAAAACTTGGCTTTAAATTTAGCGCATTTCAAGTACGGAAGGTTTTACTTACGTTTTAGTTTTCTTCAGCTTTTGAGCATCAAGACGGCCAGGGAAAATCTTTATAACGATAAAGGCAATAGTCGAGATGGAGGTAAAAATGGATACGTATCTTACTGAGACGGTGACTAATTTCGGCATGTACCCTGACCCCAAATCACCTGAGATGCCAAGCAAAAAAAATTTCACGGTGATTTGCCGACAGAAATGTCAAGGTGGAGGAGGAATTTTTTAGAGTTCCTGACATGCGCAAACAAAATGATGTATTACAATCATCGATTGCTTTTGAGATCGTTTGAGTAGCTAAAGTAGTTGCTCTTTACATTCATAGACATTTGAAAGTGGCAGACCTTGACAAATGAAAATGAATGTAAAACCATGGGTACAGTTTATTTTTCAACTTGTGCCAATGTTCTGACAAAACTTGCCTGCACAAGAGCACTTGAATCGTCAGCAAACAGTTTCTTATGAAGGGTTTCCTTTGTGATCCCTAGAAATTGTTTTCTGAATATTGTCTTTATCTTTTAGAAGAGTTGCTACATAATCATGTATCACTCCCGCAATTCAAAAATCGGTCTAATATATACTATTGATGATACAATAAATGTTTATTGTTCCAGCAATATACCATGTTATGACTGAATAATGCGTGTTTATTGTATGTGTCACAAGCATTTATGCATTCTCTTCTAATCTGATACGGCCTCCTCCACTCCATCGGGGAACAGCTTGACCTATTCCTCTAGCATGCTGAATCCACCTGTGCACATGAATTGCAGTTTTATATAACCAGCGCATCATGTCACTTATTCCACATCTAGTATTTGTTTCCAAATATATCTCCAGACTAGTTAGCGTCAAGGCAATCACAGTATAGAACATGGCATTACAGCCATATTGCTCGTAAATCACGCCGCCTACCAAGCTTCCAAGACCAGCGCCGATGCCAGCATACATGGCTGCTAAAACACCCTGAGATGTTGCCTGTAACGAAGGTGGAGCCAGTTCATCAGCCTGGACAACGCCAGCCCCCCACAGAGCAGAGAAGGCAACGCCGTTTAGTAAATGTAACCCGAGAGCAATGTTCGCACCTGTAGGACCTTTGGGTATAAGTGTGTATGCAAACACGCGGATAATGGTCAGTATGTGGCCCAAAATGATCAAGCTTTTGATGCCGAATAATCGGATGAGCTACCGTGCAAGGTGAGTGTGTGCGCTATCTGCCAAAGTGTCAATGGGGAGGGGACTTACGTCTTTGGAATAAAAGAAGAAGACAAGCTCTGTTGATGAGCCGATAAGGCCAGTTAGGCCTACTTGCGAGGAGCTAGCGCCTAAATCTTGCTTGAGGTAAATAAACAAAAAACTGACCACCATGTTCAAGGAAGCACCCATCAGCATCATGGTTAAAAAGAAGAGCGACACATCAGGCTTTTTAAGTAGCTGGATCAAAGTGGCAGGTTCGTCGACACTGGGTCTGACATTGCGTCTATGCGATGGCGGATTCGATAAATTTACAGCCTCTATTATGCTCGATTCCGTTGCAAACTGAATAAGACGTTGTATTTCATTTTGGCGTATTTGTGAGGAGTCTAGATCGATGCCCACTTCGTCATAAGGATCCACTTGAAACTGCTTCATTTTGTGTCTGTTAATGTTGTTATTCACATTTGACGATGCTGATGTTGATGCTGATGCTGCTCTTGATGCCGATGCCGATGCCGATGATGGTGGTGATGTGTGGGCCGATGGCGTGTGCTTGGTATTACTCGTAATGGCTGCAGTTGCAAATGTACTGCTTGATTTTGTTCGTACAAGGTATGGTCTAGGCTGCTCACCTTCAATTCTTTCCGATTTAAACTGGGTATTTCCGCATACAAGTATAAAACATATAGAGGAGAATGCGTAGATGTAGAATATAGCATTCATGTCATTCATCCAGTCAGTGATGAATCCTACGAGAGACGACGCTACTCCAAAAGATATAGATCCAAACATCCGCTGTCTGCCATACTGATCCTTCTTTCTGCCCAGAATCTTGAGCACGCCTCCATCGACCAAGGGCAATACAGGGACGCCAAAGAAAGCAAAGCATACGGATGTTATAGTGACTAGTGTTATAGTAAGTTTGTTTCTATCATCTTCATCGACAACAGGCTGAACTACAACTGATATACCCATCACACTTACTATAGCAATAGTAGCTAATGTATGAACAATGCACATGATAAAACTATGAGTTTTTGTTTTATCTGCGATCGCCGCCCATAATGGACAAGCAATTGCGGATATAAAAGGAGCTACACAACAAACACAGAGCATGAATAATCCCGGCGCAATTGAGCATTGCGTATCATAGTTTACCTATGGCTACCAGTAAACCAATTTGATCACCTTTAAGACCAAGCTGCGACGAGTAAAATAAGGCCAGATAAACAGGAGCAGAACCTTGACAAGCAAATAAGAATGTGTATAGTAGTTTGGGAGCAAGATAAGGCATGGCCCTATGTGTTTGTGTATGTGCGTTTGTGTATTGTTGTGGTAGGACGATACTGTATGATCTCGAATGTTTAAAAGAGTAGTTTGCCATCAACATCAAGGCAATTCCTTGTTCTGCATCACTTGATGTGACCATCTTGAGGACTACTTTTGATAATGACCCGCGGTGGTCGTCCGAATGGAAGTGTTAAGGTCAGTGTCAAATTGTAAATTCCTACACATCATACCCACACCAGTTTGTTTTTCCCTATTTCATATGGCTAAAGGTATAAATAGACTTGGCAGAGAGAGAGAGAGAGAGAGAGAGAGAGAGAAATAGAAGCAATAATAATAAATAAATAAAAAATAAAAAAAATAAAAAAAGAGTGTAGAATAACCCTTATTTCATGCAGCAAACCTTAGGATATACCCCCTTCCAATCATTACTGAAAAAACCTTCAATGGCTTTTCAGATGGTCTAAAGTGCGTATTTATCAGGCTCGATTCATAATGTGCCGTTCTCATTGTTTTCGATAGGAAGCTCGGTGAAAAGACGAGAACTTTAGTTACTTACAATTTTGATGAAAGGGTAATTTCTTCCGTTATCTTAAAAACACAGGAATCGCCCTTATTGATTTCAGTTTACCCAGTATTTCGATATCACAGCCAATGATCAGAAATGCTGCTTCGAAGCGTGAGTGGCAACAGTTTTAGTAGAGCCCTTTAATTGACACTGTTTTTTTTAGTGAGACCCTGATCATTCAAAACCTATTGCCTCGTCTTGTAAGTGTACACATACATCTACATATGCCATTTAATAAATCCCATATGCGTTGAACAGAATCAAGAGATAGACTCGAATTTCATGCATGGGACATATGAAGATCTGCCAATGCTCAATGCTCAAGCATCTGAAGAGCCAGTGCTCACACCTATACCTACACATTCGCCGCCACGAACCATTTTACCAGAAAAACCTCTTTTTATCAGGGATAATCAGCAGCGCTCGCACGAGGATGATTATGAGCAAGATACACCACCACCGAACATAGACCAAGCGCACGAAGATCACGAGTCTGAACCAGTAGTCATTGAAACATTTGTCATTTCATCAGAGATCAAAGACATCGATGATTTATTAATAGGGCCTGTGCAGCATAATATGCAGAACGCTGTATACTTGAGGCTGATCCCAAAGATGACCGATACCATTTGCACTTTGAACAAACGCAGCATCAAGATCGAAGGCTCTCCAGACAACGTTAGAAACGCCTGCCAAAAGTTTGCTGTTATACAAAAGACATTTGTAAGTTGCGCAGCTTGTTTGTCGCAAACTATGCTAACGGTCATTCGTAATGCCATGACAGATTGGAATGTCCCAGAAAATCCTGATACCATGTCTGCATTTCCACAACCCCAAATCATTTCGCCTCTACTTTTGCAATTTACCTCGTTATAGATATCATGCATTCGTCCAGCATCGCTATGAAACCCACGAATTGCCCGCGGATTATCATGTCATTTTGCCAGTATTTCTAGACAAAACCACGAACGAATACACCAATCCGCCAAAAGATTTAGTTATGGGCAACAACGAGCAGCAAATGGGCGACAATTACAACAATTCTTCTTTGGATAAAACGATGAAAATGGTGCAAGATGCCATGCAGCGAAATATCATCAATCAAGCACCTTCTCAGCCGCCATCTCGAACCTCGCCCGCAACTGATTCGCCTGACTCCCCTGATCGATTCCAACCTCCTCTGTGGGGGCTGGATAGAAACTTTACAACAGCTTACAACACAGGGGAATTGGAATACCTTACTTCAAGACGTCTTGCAAGCGCTTTTAACCCACCTCCACCTCCATCTCTTTCTACAGCTTCAAAATCGCCCATGCTGGAGGGGTTTCCATTGCTTCAGCTGGGCCCAGGAGTCTCTACTACAGCACAGCCAGCTGATTATAAACCTTTGTTAAGCATCGATAGTGCGCCAAAGCCAAGAAGAGTGTTGAGAATTCTTCCCCAAAAGGCCGCTAGATACGGTAATCCGCCAGCTACACCGCTTGGTCAACTTGATAGGGTCAGAATATACAACTATAACAATATAAAGGCAGCCCTTACAAAAGGATTAGAAAACGTGCGAGGATTCAAGGGAGAATTAAAGCTGTACGCAAAGTAAGCCACACAGACAAAAGCATAATTCGACATGAGTACTCATAGCAATGTGTAGGATTGGAAAGGTATTGTGGAATGTCGGGTCTCCTAAAGTGAATACCAGGATTTGGGAGTTTGACCAAATCATTGATATCGTTATGAGGGAATATAACACTACTCCCAAGTTCACCAACATGTAAGTCAGCACAAGCACACGGTATGGGGCAACTTGAGGACGCTGACGACTTGTCATAGGACAACCAAAGATGAAAGGATAATCAACCTGTTTGCGTCTCCTGAAATTATCAGAGAGGCTAATTACGCCTCTAAAACTGCCATATATGAATTTCACTGCTCGGCGAGGAACTCTCCCAGTCTTCCCTACAAGCCTATTGTTATCCATATGAACCAAGGCGTTATTGATGTGCGCAAAGTTGTCTTGAGCGAGCAGACTGTGGCAGAAGTAGACTGGGTGTCTTTGGACAGGCGATATGACTTCAAATTGGCCTTGAATGCAAAACAGCTAGCAAGATGTGATGTCAAGCCTTACACTACATTCATCAAATGGGTTTCCGTATGGTAAGGTTTATGGAGAGCGCAGGGATTCCTATACGCTGCATGAGCTAACCAACACCACAGTCCTATCACTAGACAGATGTCATTTGAAAATGTCCCCAACTTTTTGCGAGTCGACTATGTCATATTCAAGCAAACAACCCGATATACATATATTTTTCCCTTTGTCATCGACATTATTCGAGTTGAAAAAGTCCCCTTGGTTCATGTGGCCAACAGCCGCAAAATCAACGCATTCCCGGGCTCTGGAGATGTTTGGTACGATTTCGAAATCCACAATACATTACACCAAACACCTTTCAAATCGAACCTGGGTTTGGAGATTGGGTCTGAGGCCTCTTGGACTGTACAAGATATCTTGCAATCTAATGATAACGCTAAAGATATAATCACAAACTACGTAAAGAACATGATTATTTTGATTGAGAGGATTGAAAATGCTTTGAAAAAAGTGCCTCAGTAGTCATCTAGCCTTCTCGCCTCCTTTAAAAGTATCTGTAAATGCACATCTCGAATAAACCTGTTTTGCTTACAACAAGCCAGAGCTTTATTATTATGGTGCTCTGAAGAAAAACACGTATCCGGCATCGTCATATGCCACGATAACGTTCGACAGTGGATGGCTCGCCATACCAACAACTTCATTATCGCATATTTTGATTTTGCCGACTTGATCGCCAGTTGCCAATTGAAAAGCAAACATGTAAGCGTCCTCCGTAATGCCATACACAAAGTCTCCTTGTGGAGAGGTTGTCGCTGCAACAAAATCAGAGCCCTTGAGCTTGTTATGAGTGAGTGCTTTGATGATTTGGCCTCTTATCGACATGATAAACAGCGTATTTGTTTTGTTGCAAACCAAGAATTGGCCCTGACGTTTGGGAATAGGTACGATGTTTTGGACCGAGGCATTGCCTAGACCGCCCATAGGATTAAGTTGTCCCTTTTCAATCTTAGGTTGAGGGTTGACGGTGTAAAGGCATGCCGTTGTTTTTGCATCCCAAATCTATCAAACATAATGTTAAAACGCACAGCTTTCCTTGCATTTAACCCTCATTGGATTCCTGTTACCTTGACTGTCCCGTCACTGCTGGCACTCAGTACCCGTGTATTATCAGCGCAAAATATCGCAGCGTTAATGAACGATGTATGACCTCTAAACTCTTTCAGCACCTTTCCTGATTTCAGACCGTGTATTCTAATTGTCTGATCATAACTTCCACTTAATACTTGAGTGCTGTCTTTGCTGAAGCTGATTGATGTAACGCCCTCATTATGTGCTGCAGGAATTCTCTTTTGACACTGTCCAGATTTAACTTTCCAGATCGCAATTTTACCATCTAACGACCCTGAAGCCAGTAATTCATCGTTTTGGCTAAACTGGACACATAAAACTGACTTGTCCATTGCCATGAGACTATCTTTGGCTTGATATGTCAAATCCTTACGTAGTTTGCCTGTCAAATAATTCCAAATCTCGATGAATCCATCTACAGAGCCTGTTGCAAGGTATTGTCCATTCCGAGAAAAAGATGCACACTCAGCATGCGTTTTTTTGCCTGGAAATTTGATAGAAACATAGGGCTTTGTAGGGAAAACATCCGTTTCAGCTTTATGCACTTGCACAGTGCCTTTGAATAGGTCGTATGTGGAATCTGGCATGATGATGCCCTGATGCTGCTGCCACTTTATGCTTTGGCCTAGTAGCGTGAGGAGACGGCTACCGGGTGCCACCATTATCTCTTTTTCCAGCTCTGGTAGAGTGCTTAGTATTCAAGAAATCCACAACGAGCAATTGTGTCATTTTACCTTTAGAGATAGCTAAGCGCCTTTCTTCGGTCGTATATTGCATGTTTGCAACAGGTGCCTGCTCCAGGTATTCTTCTATGGTTTGATACCTTTCTGGATACTCTTCAAATAATAAACGCATAACACTTGACTTGCGGGCAAGCATTTCTGCTGTGCTTAGTTCATTAATTTCTATCATTTCTAGTGTGATCTACACCCGCTACTTTTGTTAGGGAAAAATCGCTCACGTCAAGTATACTGAATCACACTCACTTGTTCGTACAAGTTCAGCAATTTTTGATTAGAGATGCCCAATTGGCCAACTTGCTTCAGCACAGTATCCCATCTACCGTCGATGATATCTTGTAGAAACTTGGTTTTATTTTCTACAGCGTTTAATGTGATGTTGGATTCTTGCTCCAACGTTGAGCGAGATTTATTTAGGTTATTCTCTCGCAAGAATTGAATGATTAACTTGACAGTACTAGTCGAGAAAATTTACTTTAGTCTACGCATTTTTAACTGTGCATTTTCCATGGATTTTTACTCTTGTTTATCAATAGATGTCATACTGGGGATTAGTTCAAAGAGTATCCTCATTTCTTTTGCCAAACCAACTGCCTTGAGGGCATCGCCGTGACGACATTTCCTTGGTCGAATCCTATGCAAACTTGAAATTTTCCTTCTGCTCTCCCTGTTTCCATTTGCAATTTAAACACATTACAGAAAAAGATGAAGATTCTCAAACAGACAGACGATGAAATACCGATTCACATAGTTTCAGTAGTGGATGCCGCGTCAGCAAAAACAGAAGAAAGATTAGCACGTTCACATTGCGTCAAAAGACCTAGAGACAACAGCATACAAAAGTCAATAGATGCGGGCCTTACAGTCAGCCATGATAAGAAGAATAGTACCATAGCAACGAAAGCAGCAAAGCCCTTGGTTGAAAGTGACACTGAAATGGATAATGTTGATACAGGGGAAGTTTTATCCCACTACAAGGCTACAGACGATGCTGACAAAGAGAACATTGATGTGAGTGGAAGATCCATTTTCAAGTTTGAGCAGTCAGTGAGAAAGTCAGCAAATACGATGATGAAAAAGGCTCTTGCCGAGGAAAATGAGCCATCTACATCGGCGTTATCTTCTTCCAGAAAAAAGAAGACCAAGAAACCACAGACACCTGTGATAAACGCCCCTGACCATGCTAAACGACGTCGAGTTCAGTTACAGCTGGAATTGCTGAAAGATAATCACAACGAGGATGAAGATCAAGACGAAATACCCGAATCATCAGATGAAGAGCAAGATCAAATTACACAAAGAAATACTGGATTGGAAGATGATGAAGATGGCGACGAAGGAGAAAGCTCAGATGAAGAAACGTCAACAAAAAAAGGCATGTTTATTGAAACAGAAGGCTATGAAAGATACTTTCAGGATCTTCATGGCAGCTCCAAGACATCCAACAATACACTTTCTAAACTTCAAGTGCTTGAGCCACAAGAATTTCATCAAATATTACAAAGCGCACCCAAAAAACACAGAAATGAAATTGCCATATTATCAGAAATGCACAAGCAGCATTTCCCTCAATGGTTTTTCGAGCTTCAATCTGGATTCAATCTTCTCTTTTACGGCTACGGCTCCAAGCGCAACTTGTTGAATGAATTTGCGCAAGCGGCATTGACAGATGGTCCTATGGTTGTAGTGAACGGATTCTTTCCTGCTATTTCTATCAAGGATATTTTGCTCAAGATTACAGCTGGTGCCCTTGGGACAACAGGACCTTCTGGTTCGATTCAGGACCATGTTCAATATATCTGTGATTATTTCGCGGATGACGAGCGGGATTACGAGAGCTTATACATTGTTATTCACAACTTGGATGGACCCAATTTGCGAAACGAACGGACACAAACAGCCTTGTCCATGCTAGCTAGCGCAAAGAATGTCCACTTGATTGCGTCTGTAGATCATATCAATGCAAGTCTACTATGGGATAATGTCAAAGCAAGTCTCTTCAATTGGATCTGGCATGACGCTACTACATTTGATGATTATTTGGTGGAAACTAGTTTTGAAAACTCAATGCTGGTGCGCACTGGGGAATTGGGCGGTGCTCGTGGTGCTAAGTTTGTCCTTGATTCTTTGACAAGCAACGCTCGTGGTGTATTCAAAATATTGGCAGAGCACCAGTTGGTTGAAATGGGCATCCAAAATATGGAAGGACGCGGTAACGAAAGTGTAGGGTTAACGTATAGTCAGTACTATCAAAAATGTCGCGAAGGTTTCTTTGTGTCAAGTGATTTAGGTTTAAGAACAGAATTGACAGAATTCAGAGACCACAAATTGATATCTACTAAAAAGAATTTGGATGGCACAGAGGTTTTCTTTATACCGTTGGATCAAGCCACATTAGTTAGTATTGTAGAAGACTTAAATTAAACTACTTTTGAGGACATTTGTAAATAGTTTTTATATATAACAATAAACAATGCATTAATGATAGTACGCTCTAGTGTCAATCAGGTAATAAATCACTCGTATATTTGTAACTATCCATAAATCACAACCAACGTTGTTGACGGCACAATTTTGATTCTAATGTACATTCTTTTATCGTTTTTGAGAAAGAAAAAAAGGCCAAGCAAATGATAAATATCATGGTGATTGTAATAATTCATATTAAGGTTTCTGGTAGCCAAGAAGTTTCTGAGAGAAGAGAAATGTCTCCCTAAAAGGATTATAAGTGGCAATTGCTTTGTTTTTGTCCAAAATGAAAATAAAAAAGAGTGTGTGTTGTAAAATAAGCTATCTTTAAGTTCAAGATAGTCTTAAAAGATTTTACGGTTGTCTTTGATAAACGTTTGTGATTCTGGGTGTAAGTGGATCTGTTGACTTTGGATCAAAAACCTTTAATTGGATTCAAGAACGGAGAGCAAGGTTGAAGATAAACACATTTATGTCCTTGGGATTTCATAAATTTTTATAAAAATATTTTTTTATGAATGGATGTGTTATCCCCGTGGCAGATTGCTTCCTTTTCTCTAGCATTTTCTTATACCTTCAGTTGATTTGGCGTCTTCTAATGTAGAGGGTCTTGTCAGAGTAGTACCAAGCTGGGTTCTGTATACCCAGTTGTATGCCATCTTCTCCATAATATTGGAATGGTTCAAGAGTGTGCGTCTTTGTAAAGCCAGAATGGATTTTGGACGCCTGATTTTTTTTGGTCTACGCGGACTTCATTGTGTTATGGTCAGAAAAAAGACAAAAACTGTAAGAAAACAATGTTTAGCGATCTCAAACACAAAAAAAATTAGTTCGAAGTAATAAATTGGTATTTTTAAGTTGACATCAGATGATGGTAGCAACTTTCTGACTTTTTTGGGAGAAATATTTTTCAAAATCGTAGCGTGGGATCGTCAGGTCAGGTACAGTCATTTAAGTGCTACCATTGGAAATTAAAAAATCACACTATTTAAATAAAAAAAGCTGAAATCGTGTTTCTTTTGAATTGAATAAGCTATGGCTTCTCAAAGCTAATGCTTTCTTCAAAAAAGCACCATTTTTTCTTTGATAGCGGAGATTAAACCCGTCCAAAATCAGGAAGGGAAAATTCTTTCAGAAACTCCATTTGGACAATTAAAAAACAAAATTACTTCTTAGAGGCAAGATATCATCTTCTGGTACTATGTATACCACGGCTGTCAGTCTATGATAATAGCTGTATAGTTGTGCACGCTACACGATGGTGTTGATTTCATAATTCCCGTATGCCTATGGAAGGGATTCTGCCGAAAAACCTCAAAAACAGATTAAGAGGGAAAAATCAATATTTTGCTTAATCAGAGCGCATTTTCAGTCTTTCAGATCAAGGATTGGTCTTTTACGATCATTTTCCTCTAATATATTCTATAGTAAAAAGTTGCATTTTTGAGGTCAAAATCGAGGATAATGCATAATCGATGATTTTGGATGCGTGGATACAAGGAAAAAATCGAAAAAATCCTTCATTTTGCATCGAAAAAAAAACCATGCTCAAATTGCACCAAAATCATATATAATATAGTTTTTAATCAATGGATACTATTTTTTGCGTTTTTAGGGCACTTTCAATTATAAAAATTAATCTAAAGTGGTACACGAAGGTAAATTTCTTGCTTTTAAGCTGTAAAAAATATCTACTTGGAGATGACATTACGTCGACATCAATTCTAGTACATGACATAGCTGTATAAAGTAAGTAATTTTGATACCACAAGTATACATTTCCTCATAATAATATGATCAGACAAGTGTGGCCCATCGAGTTGGAAGCAGATGAGGATAGTCGATGAATACAATGTTTTGCTGTAACAATCCCTTGCTATTTGTGAATAATTCAGAAGTGGCTAATTGCTAGTGACAGAGAAGCCCTATTACCTTGTTGCATATAATAATGCTTAATGCCAGTTCAACAGCTCCTTTTTTTTGTGATTCTAAAGCTAAGCATGTAAAATAGAAAGTAAAGTAGAGGTTATGATTGAGATTGAGGGTAATTTTACTAACAAAAGGTAAGCTTCATAATAAGCTTCTGATAGATTCCATGTTCCAGGCATTACGGTAGAGTATCAAATTCTGAATAGGGGATAAACCGTTATATCGAACTCCAACCTATCCGTTATATTCTTTCCTTTATATTGGATATGCAGACTTAACTCAACAGGTGGAGCATAAAAATCAAAATGCTAAGTTATAAAAATAGATATTGCCGTTTGCTTAAAAATGCTATGCTTTTTGAGAAGATATATAATTAAATGAGAAAAAAAAAAAGAAATGGCTAGTTTAAACTTAAAAATAAACTGCCATTGTGTAAATGCATAACTTGGCGGATACGTACAACTAAATGCCTTATTAGTTTGCAGTTTGATAGTTTGACACTTTGATGGTTTTTTAATTAGATGACTAATTTCTAATCAGCATTTAAACATTATGCAATTCGAAAAATTTGTATCGTGGCCCGTTGATGATTGTTCACTTTCAAGCTCTGAAGTACATGTCAATAGCTTTGATAAAAAAATTTCATTGCGTTAAAAAATGGGACAATAAAAAACCCAAATAGTCATTCATTTAACCATACCAAATGCTCTTGCGCAATGGTTGTTTGATTAAAAATAAAATAGTTAGAGTGTCGCTTTTTCGCATATCATTAAAATGTTCTTTTCTCGGGCATTTTTAATCTAAAATAGAAATCTAAAAGATGTGATTATATTTAAATACTTCTTCTCCCTACTTGAAATCTTCTTAGGAGACATTTCTCTTCACTCAGAAACTTCTCAGCTTTGATCAGAAATAAAAGGTTTATTATCAGAAACCCTAACAATATTATCACAAACACCGTGACATTTATCATTTACTTGAACTTTTTTTTTCAGAAACCATAACGCCCACGATAAGTTTTCCTACAATAAAATTAAAAAATCAAAGGCTATCCCAGCTAATCCGAACCAAAATTCCAAAAGCTTTACTAAAAAAAGAAAAAAAAAGATAACTAATTATATGTATATAGCGAATATTTATTTTAACAATAATCAGCAAACAGAATATGGCTTTGTTGTATAATAAATTCAACTGTGTTTATCATCTCGCCCATTTGCTGTTCTTCATTTCCAGCAATAAATCGAAGTAATGTGGGACCAAAGACAACAGCTAAATTTTTATAGGTCATACGGTTCGTAGACTGATTTTCGTGTACCCTTCATCAAATAATGAGCGCCTGGAATCATGATAAAATTCTAATAAAAAGTGAACGTTACCTCTTTAAATGTTGTACAAGGAATTTAATTGTACAATAAGATTCCGTTGCCATATTATGAAGTAAAATATAAGTCTTGTTCAGACGGTCTTGATCATTCAGACAATGTGGCACTACACATAGACAATAAAATTAATTGGGTAATCCATGTAATTAACCTCCAAATTTACGAACATTTAAAGTCATTAGGGATCAATGGTGTGGGTAACTCTCTAAAATATAGCTTTAATAAGCCGGTGATTACATTAATGTCTTGATATTTGCAAAGTTGAGGGTCTCTATTCTCATCAAATGCGTCCTGAAGCTCTTTGACTTGCGCAAGTGTGCCTGATTTTCGGTATATTCCTTCTACTGTTAATCCTCTTGCTTCTACTTCTCTGACACATTTCAAAACAATCAAAGGGATGGCTGAGTTTTCGGATCTTGCTTGCTGAATCAAGTCATTTCCGAATATCAAATCTATTGTTGCTTTAAGGTTAGTGTCTGTCAAGGCTAGGCATATTCAGAGATGCCTTACTCTTTTTTCTTTTGTAAACGTTGTTGCTATTATCATCAGCCAGCTGATGAAGTCTACTATTAGATTGTGGAGACGATATTACCACAGCAGGATGCAGAATTGAATCAGATGATGGCGGGCATATATCATCTTTTATTGGTTCTGATATTTGTAATAATGATGTACTTTGAGGTTGTGATTCCTCTTGTGGCTGTCGCGGATGTTGCCTTCTTTTTCTACTAGACAAACGAAGGCTAATCTGACGAAAAAGGCCGGTTTCCTTCTTGACAGGTGCATCTGTATTACTAGCGATGTCTGTGCTCATAACAGTATCATTGATGGTCGTGTTTAATTTAGCAGGTGGTAACGGAGGTGTAGGAGGGCTGATTGCTGTTGTTAATGGCTGATCTACCAAAGTGACACCGACGATTGGGCCGTAATTATCTTGATGTGGTACTGATGATGTAGGTTGATTATACATGAATGCGCTAATATGATTTTCCTTTTCAGCAATGGTTCTAGCCAAGGCGTCATTCTTTGCATTAAGATTTATAGCTTTTTGATGTAATTTAAGGACCTCTTGAACTAATTCCTCACGTGCCATGGATAGTTTTGAATTTTGCTGTATGGCAGCTTCGATATCTTTGTCCAGCGCATTTAATCGGCGTGTGTAGTAGCTCTCAATCGTCTCCCAGTAGTGCTTGTGATTTCTACTTGATTTGTTTGTTTGTTGTTCCAGCATTTCAGCACTATATGGCTGTTTTGCGTCTTGATCGAGTCCCGAATCGGCGAAAAATGTTCTATAAATGGTAGTTGTATTAATTTACATGAAATAATTAGAGGGGATTTCGTATCCCAAGTGACAAAAGGGGTTGCTTAATTACCGGCAATTGGAAGCTTTCAAGTCATTTTCATAGAAAGATGAAATTGTGTGTCTCTTTGTTATGTCATTGCTTTTTAACTGTAGTAGTAAACGATGGATTTAGTACAATAATCTCTGAGACACATATTACCCATATCACACTCACTGAAAATTTGCGCTCCAGTGAATCACATCTTTGTGGCCGGGGAATTGTTATAGAAGTAACCACTGCAGCTGGACTTTGACAGATCATTTTGTAGAAAAAGAAAGAGAGAGGAAAGAAAAAGAAAAAATGTGTCCATTAGGCATTTTATAATGAATTTTGTTCGAGACTTCTACATCACAAATATTGCAGTGTATGACAGGTTGGCAAAATCATCAGGAGATTCAATTTAGTCAACTTTCCAGCAAATTCAAAATGATCTTCGTTTCTATCAACGTACTAGATTATCGGGCTTTGTCTGTTTTGGGGTCACTTGGTGTATCTGCTCGATCCAGGTACTTCATGTGGTATCATCACCAGTAAGTTGAGATCATCTCGTATTTATATGAAATGAAGCAATTAAACAATGTCATAGGATTTGTAACTATTCATCCTTTATTGTGCTCTTTTGAAGTATCCTAAAATATAATTAGATGATGAGTAAATATATTATACCCGGCTTTTTTTTTACATCATCTTTTGCAGTACAAAGTCTATTTTTAGTCGTTCGATTTATATTAGGAACGAAATTTTTGAAAGAACGGTTTGTTAATGCAGGTACACAAAATTGACAGGGACGATGACCTTATATTCACGTTCTTTTCCCTGTTTGACTGGACATGTCTGAAATTTGAGATGCGCTTTTCTAGATTTTACAAAGAGATATACAGTAAATAGGTTCCTTAGAATGCAAAAAGTTGAATCCAAGGAGATAAACAGAAGGCAAGTAAGCAATCTTTGCAATTTAACGGATACATGAGCCAAGTTGGACGCTTCATCTTGAATGTCTTTTGCAGTGATGGTATTTATGAAGGTGAAATTCTACATCCGATCAATTTCTACTCACTGATGTAACATAGACATCCTGACTAGTACCATTTTCCAATCAACATACAGTCATTCGCTTGTCAGCACATATGAGGGGTTGTCATATTCCGGATCAGATGGCAAGGACGATCTCGGAGTCCACCTATTTGACGAGCGAATCGTACAGGAAGACTTATCATGTATAAGAGTTTTTATCTGGGGCAAATCGCTCTGCTAGCCATTGCCATTGTTAACGGCTTTGAAAGAGATACATGGTGATGTTATTTGCTTTGATACCGTAGAACCAGAATCATATCCAGCATGGGAAGCATTAGAAGTTTACATATATTCGTTCTATTGTCTTAGCAGCAACATATCCTCAAATACTGCTCAAACTGAACTCTGAGCTGTCTTTACCACGACCAACATTGGTTTTTTCCATCTTTCTTTGTGGTAGCACATCTGTCAAGTCTTTTTTATATTTATTTAAGCAAATCTGACTTAACCAGGCTCAAATCTTTATCATTGATCAATGCAAACGGCAAAAACTACAGCTTGTTGGGGTAGCATGCGCTGTTGTTCATGTATATTAATATATAATATCGACTATCATTTTGTTTCTATTATATATTGCGCAGGCATTTCTCCTTTTTATTTTTATTTTTTTCAAAGCAGGCATCCTGACATATCCTCATCAGCATTTAGACCAACATGTAGCAATTATACATTCAAACTGACAGTTGACACGTACTGCTTCAAAATTGCTTGTGTTTGAAAAAGTTCGAAACTATTTTGCTAAAGAATCAATTCAACACTGTAATGGTTGACTTAATGCAATAAAGATTACGTTTATGCTACCCATTACCGACTTTCAGCATTTTTAAATATACAAATATTCAGACACAAAACATATTAAACTGTCGAGATGCTATTGTTCTATCTAAGCTGTATTATTATTCTCTGTGGTAATTGTATTAATATGAGATGATGAACCGCCGTAATTTTCAGTAGTCTCAGCTTGCAAGTGGTCATCATCTACTACTATAGCGTTAGCATTATTGCTGAGCTTCTTTTTATAAGCTGGCGGCGGAATCATCTCATAGTAGGAGGGCAATTCTTCGTCTCGTTCATTGTTATTAGGTCGATAGGTGGATAAGCGAGGAGTTCCATTTGTAGTAACAATTCTGGATTGGTAATTAGTGCTTGCTGATTGAGATGCTGCACTGTTACTGCTTGGCGGTGAGTAGTACTTTTCGCTTTTGCAGAAGATAAATGGCAACCATAATCCACACCCGACCAAAATGCCGATGGACGTAATGTTGTACGTTACAATGTCTATAGTATTAAAAATTGCATTTTAGATACTATATTTGGCCACTTCAAAGATATATATATGTAAATATATGTATCAACGCTTACAGTAAAAACTATTGGGGTCTTGAATGAACCATGATGTAAGAGCTCTAAAGCATATCGATGCCAGCGAAAAAATAATACAGGCACCAGACACTTTCCAGGTGTTATTAAACAATACATATCTCAAATTTCGTGCTATTAATGCTGCTACAGATATTTGTATGATGGCCACAATGATCACTAACAGGCTCTGATTTAATTTAATCAGTACATAATCACCTCGTAAATGACATATATAAGTAAAGCTCAACTTACTTGGCCTGTATATTCTACCATTGAAGTTGAGGCTGGATATTTCTTGTATCTCGCATTACTAACTTTTATCAGGTATTAGCGTCAAAGTCGACTCTCTTTTCTTCGCTCTCTTTCGCTCTCTTTCGCTCCTGCTAGTATACACTTACTAGCTTCTGTAACGATGACAATTGTTTGAATTATAACTTCAAGGATCAGTATCAGTCTTGCTGTAAAAAGTGCATTGAATACACTCATTGTTGCGGGTTCGAAGCATATGCTATCGCAATTAATGAAAAGAAGAGGCATTTTATATGTAAGCGATAACCTCTGGGTGGTATTATAATTACAGCAGTTTGCTCATGTGTAACGTTACCTCACAAATAGCGAAGTAAAATGGCTCAGCAACAAAGCGTTTACAGAATTTTCAAGCCAGATTGTTCTACTGTAAGTAAGCAATGAAATGAGCAAATTTCTTGGCAAATTTTAGCTTGATTTATATGATTGTATAATGGTATCAGCTTTAAGAGAAGAGAAACTAGATATAGAGAAATGGGAAATTTGTAAACTGATACTCCAGTCATTGTAAAAACTGGATTTAGCACTATAACCTATTTAGAAACTGTAACGACCAAGTAATGCGTTTTATTCTAATGCTGCCATTGAAGACTAGAGTTTAGTGAGGGAAGCAATGTGCCTATGCCCGGTTTATTTATCAAGCTTCTCTTTCTTTCCTTTAGCCACCTTTAATATATAGCTTATACCCGGAAGTCATATATAAAGTAGAACCATTAAATACACCAAATCTGTTGCTCAAAAGCCAGCAGATATTTTTAAATGTTCAAGTCTGGATATTTAGGAACTAGGTAGCTCTACGGAAACTCGAGGCGTTTCATGGCATGACAATACAGGCACGATTTGTGCTGAGTTGAAAGACCAACAAACAAGGTCATTTGAGCGACCATCTCTTGGTTGTTGTATTAGTAGAATGCAGATTGGTATTCAGCACCTCTTTTTCTCATTTCATTAATTTATGCAAAATGTCGCGTATACAAAACTACCTCAGTCCAGAATTTCTAGCCTCTGGTCTAAGTGCAGAATTCAACGATTTTGTCACCAAAATTACTAAGGCCGAAAGTAAAACCGTAAGCGGCATTCATACTGACACTGGAATCACTCTGAAAGCGCATATTTATTGTTAGGAAGAAACAAGCCTTGCAATTGAGGAACTGGCTAAACTAGCTTCTAGGATGGGATCTCCTGATGTATCTTCAGTAAGTTGCAGATAAGTCAAGGATACAATCCATATATATTCTGACCAAAGAAGCATGACAGACAAGAATGAGAGACTACATCACAAGACTGATACACTGCTTCATGTTGGGCTACAATATTGAATTTGGCATTATTTACGCTATCATGGCATCTCAGAGCGGTGATACTGCACTAGATAGAAGAGTCGGTGTGTGATAATGGCAAAACATTCATCAGCGCACATCTTACTCACCTCTGCCTTAGGATATCTCGCATGCAACTTGTTTTTAACAGAGAACCATGAACTAGGAATCATGTTGATTAATACGCTGCAGAGAGATCTGAAAAGTCAAAACTATCTAGATAAATGTGCTGCGTTGAACGCTATATGCTATATAGATCATACAGAAATGCTGGACAATGTTTTGGATTTGGTAATCCAAACAATGGATTTCCCCAAGTAAGTGTTATCGATGTGTTGGTATACATATAGTCTCAAAGTATTTCGTAGACAAATTGTGCGCAAAAAAGCTGTTGCCGCACTCTATTTTCTTTATGAAAAATCCTCGATTGATATAGAGCGAATCGAGGAACCACTACGAAAAGCATTGGAGGACATGGACTTGGGTGTGGTATTCTCAGCCTTGTCAGTATGGAAAAATATTCTTTTACAACATGCATCCAAATTTGAAGATATGCTACCTAGATTTCACGCAATTCATAGACAAATCATGGAAAGACGGATACATAAATCATTTATTTACCATGGCGTGTATGCTCCTTGGGCACAGTTGGAGTGTTTAGAGATTTACAAAATATATCAAAACTCAAGCATTGGGTAATTTTCGTTGAGTAAAATGATTACAGTTGGCTCAGGGAACTCAGTTAAAATTTATAGATCTCCAAGAGACTTTTACAAAATAATCATGGAATGTATTCAGTGCGTGGAGAAAAAAGTAGATGCAGCATTTGGTATGTGTGCTTCAAATTTGACAAAAGCATTGAACTGACTGCTGAAGAAAGCCATTATTCTCGAATGTATCAAATTACTTGCATCTATCGATTCACTTTTATTAAGCACATTATCGGTGCCTGAAGAAAACCCGTTCGAAGTACTAGTCCCTTATTTGGCCTCATCAAATCACAACTTGAAGTATTTAGGGTTGTTGGGAATATCATTCATAGACGAGACTTTTTGGAAAAAGGACTGGTTGGATGGCACACTGCTAGCAAGCATTATTGAATCATCTCACGACGATTATACTATCATTGCCCAATCTGTGGAAAACCTGGATGCCATTGTAGATGACCGGGTTCTCCGAAATGTATCACCCAAAATGACAGAGGCGATGTCTCAAAATTATGACAACAAGCAGAACAATACGACTATTGCTTATTGGCTTATCAACCGTATCATCGAATATAATACAGAGCCTGATTCGAGGTTTGTGGAGACTATTCTGCTTGTCTTGGCTGAATCGAGGAAGAATCTGAATGAGGATTATCTAGAGTCCAAGTGCAGCTTATTAAAGAATGGTAAAATATTACATTCATTTGTAAGAATCATGCTAAATTGACATGTATTTTTATATAGTTTTGACAGAAAACACAGAGAATAGCAGCGTAAGAGAAATTGCGGTGAACACATCGTACAGTTTGTTGAGTAAGGCCAATTCTGAGGCTAGATATTCGCCATTATTATTGCAACTTATGATTTGGGTGAGTGATGGCTATGCATGTCTTTTTATGTACTACTAACAAACACTTTTAGATGCTCGGTGAAAATGGGTACTTATCCTCCAACCATACTGATTTGGATATAATGAGGGAATTACAAAAATGGATTCAACTTGTTCAAGGTGACAAAAACTGGGAAAACGCATCAAGTTGAAGAAGTAAATTAATGGTATATATAGACGAGTATTTACAGACTTGTGGACTACAGGCTATCAAGCAATGCATTATGCGTTGCAAAAAGTGGTTGTCTGGATTAGACGCGATGTTGAGGGAGTACAAGAGGTCAGCTGTACCAGAGAAACAGGAAGTAGGTGCCCTGGTTCAGGCTTTTTTATACACATGCGCACTGCTATTTATACATGCTTAACTATAGATTTCGAAAGAATTGCTCGTTATTATATCTAACGATAGTTTTGAAAAAGAGTTTCAAGAAATTTCGACATCACAAGCACCTACAGAAGAGGTAAATTGAGAGCGTACGGATAACCTACTTGTCTTTATTAATCAGACCAGCTTTTTGCAAATCCTAATCGACCGAAAACTATTGGAAAGTACACGACAGGCACCACGAAAGATGATCAATGTACGTTTTACAATTGCAAGCATAATAATATTTATCTAAAAAATACATGTGATAAGACTTTTTTCATACAGGTCATAAAGCAAGGAATTGTCGGCAGTCATCACCGTGTAAAAGCAATGACTCATTACATGTAAGAATCGCTATCATTTGATTCCAAACATTTCGTATAGTTGATAGAATAACTTGTAACATCTAAAAATAGCCAAAAACAAAGGCCTCGAACAGCGCCTCGTTTCCTATAGGTAACTATAATTGCAACGAATTTGTAAAAAAAATTGACTCATCAGATTATTTTTTTACTGACAACAGAGGTAATAGTTTATGATACATATTTACCAGGCATATTGTTTCTAATAGACATGAGGTAGCCTGATCTCGTCTCCAGCTTAATTGATCTTGAGTTACAGGACGATGAAGACGAAATATTATCGACAAGCGAGTTTGGCCAGTTGTGGGTACAGTATTCAGTGGAAAAAAAGCTCAAATTTGAATGCTCAATAACTCGGTGCGATATACTGGCTAAAAAACTAAGCAAAACATGGCAAATACGCATAATTCAGGTGATTGGACAAGAGTTCATCGCTGTTGCTGGTGCTGTGTTGATCCATATTGCCATGTTACCAAATCACCAATTCGAATTGACCTTGAGATCAGCTCAACACACGCAACAAGTAGCACAATTCCTATCCAAAATACAGTTGTGAAGAAAGCCCTTTATTATGATACATGGACGGTTTCTTTATTTAGTAGATTTCAATGTTTCCAAACACTAAAAAATTGACAACATTTTGCGTCTGAATAAGGAGTTTTGTTGTACCCTACAAAAGGCGTAATCAAAGACATGCAATAGTGCTTCCTTCTCCTCGATCTCAAGCCGTTTATCACTACGTTTTACCATGAATAAAAAACCCCTATTTTTAATTTATTATCCGTACTACGTGAACCCATTGATAGCTTTCTTTTATAGGTTTTTATTTTGGAGTTTGTATAAAAGTTCCTCAAAGAAGAAAGAAACCGTGGAAAGAAAATGAAACGATGGGAGGCGGATAACAATATATAAAGACATGCAAGACAAACACGCTATAAAAAAAAGTATCCATGCTGGAACTACCATGGATTATGATACGAATTAACTATTGACAGATCATTTTTGGCGATTATCACCATACAAATTGGTTGTTCCCTAAAAATATGGAAAAAAAAACCAGAGTGTGTGAGTTTCCTGGAAGGCACTCCGAAACTCTTAAACTTACCATAGAAGGCGATGCATTTATGGATCCATTCTCCATTGAAGCATCAGGCGCATTTAAGCAAGATTGAATCAAATTTTTGCCTTCAGGTTTGGTTACCAATGGTTGCAACTTGGGTGTAGTAAATGTGTATACAAGCCCTGTCTCAGATACAACAAGCAACAAGACCTGCGTCCCAGTTAACGTACTCAGTTCGTATGCCTGACAATAACCGTTTAGTCAAACGCGGCGAAAGCCCTATAACTCTGTTTCATACCTTCTTCATAATACCAGCCTTTCTTTTTGAAAATGTAATGTGTCGTCTTGTCTTGTCTTCGATATATTCTATCTTAATCTTGCGACGGCCTGATCTTCTCTGTGGCTTCTTTTCATCTTCATCCAATTCCTCATCATCCAAACCATCTTGACCATTATCCATGATCAGCTGTGGTTGTGGTTGTGCCTGCTGTCTTGGTATTTGTCTTGTTGGTAAAGGCGATGTTTGTGGTTGTTGCTGCTGCTGCTGTTGTTGTTGTTGCTGCTGCTGCACCATGTAGGCTTGCTGCTGCTGATTTGGTGGTGGATAATAACCGGTAGATTGCATTATAATTCTATTCAAAAACAGAGAAATTAAAATTATGATTATATATGGTAATCAAGTAGAAAAATAACATTTACAGTAATAGCTTATTTTAGACAGAGTCCGTGTTTATACTTATTTTGGAAGAAGTAAAAGAAAGAGAGCAATAAAACGAGAAAAACCTCGTTAAATAAAAAGAAGCAGATAAGAGTAAAAGAAGGGGGCCAGTTAGAAATGAACCTGGGCAAACCTAAAAAAAAAAGGGGGCAGCAGACATAATTCTCATGACTATAGCGTAACATGGTGGAAATAAACACTCGCATGTTATGCTATCCACATGCAAGAAACTAGCACTTTTTAATCATGCAATCATGTTTGCGAATAACTGTAGCGGTATAATGTCATATACCATTTATCTACGCATAGAAAGATGAATACAATAAAATTCTTTGAGTTGGTGTAACTAGAAGATGCTTTCTCTTAATTTGCTCCAATGTCAAATAGGTGGTGTAGGTGTAAGCATGTTTTTTGTTCTTGGTGGATCATTCACAAGATTTATTAAAGATTATTCCTTTGCTAGATTTTCTCGGTGCAGTTTGATTACAGAAAAGATGATGAAAGGCCAGTTCTAACAATAACCTGCAAGTAAAAAAGACATTCATTTGCAGAACTATTGGTGGGTCTGACCGCCAAGTAAAAAAAAGTTATAAGCTTTGAGCATACTTTTGACATGTGAAATATCTGCATTTTTAGAGCTCGTATCTAATGCCGCGTTCTAATCAAAATATATAAATGATGAGCATATTGTAGCTCAAGCAAATCTTTCGTATTGACAAAATTGCAAAATGTGTTCAAATGGCAATTGAAAATTAACAAAGCATAAAATCTTTATTTGTCTACCGTATTACGTTTTAGCGTTATAAGACAGTAGATTTTATACGAGGTTTTCCAAGGATAAGTGGTTATGGATGTGAGTAAATTATTAATCAGGATCTAAGTCAAATCAAGGATCAAGAGTGAACCAATGGCAGAATTATTAGCTTAATACCTTCTGGACTACACATCCTTCCACCCGTAGTAGCTTGGTCTTGATAATTGTGATTTCTGCACAATGTCCTTAAATAGTCTGAATTTCATACCCATAATCTTATTTACAGCGGAAATCTTTTGTGATAGCACAACAGTTTAAGCCGATATCTGTAATACCTATCATCTAAAAGAGAGCAGAAGATGCAAAATAGTGTGTTGAGTCCACCAGACATGCCACTATCTTCTCCGGACCGTTTCATATAAGGGCGACATCTCTATCCAGAATAATCTACTATCTTCTGGGTATGTATTAATGCTATCGAGAGGAATATAGAGAAATAGCAATGGTGAGATACTGAAAATTTAAAACTAGCGTCATATCACTGTTAATAAATTTCTAGACCTTATTGATCCAGCTCTGTTTATTAGAAGACATAAAATATTAAGTACTAAGGAGTTTTAGAAAAAATCCTGATTGAAGAGTCCTGGGAGCATGTTTTGGGCATTTTTTAAAAGTGATGTAAATATAACAAGTATATAATTTGAAGCTTTCAGTTCAATTGAATGTTTCACCACTAATGTGGTCATATATCTACTCAATATAACCTTCTAGTTAAGCAGTAATTTCGTAGGCCCCAAAACACTATGGACTAACTTTTACTTACTTTTACTAGCTTTACTCTATTAATTAGTATTCAGAAGTTACTCGAATAATTACATTCAATGAGGAAGAACCTCCCCATCAATTCAAGTAATCATTTTGATATGTATATAACAGCTAACAAAGACAATAATAATATTGATTTATACCTTTGATCTTCCATTTCAGAGATAAAGTTCTTAATGTCACATATTTAACTTTCCTACAACTTTTTTTAAATAATAATGAATAATAAAGCAAAATAAACACTAATCAAGAGGAACTGCAGTTACAGTAACAAATGCTGATATTCGAGTAGTCGGCGTTAAACCAAGCACATCCCATTTTCAGAAACTAATTAAAAATACGTAAATACATCAGAAAATTATAAGTAAAAATATGGGGGTATGAAACAAAGCATGAAATAAATGATCAAGTGTATTCTTTTAAAAATAAAAGCTCTCTGAACAGAGTAAATAATGTTTGAAAGTCGGGCGAAATAGCTTGAATCTCTCGAAATTGGATATAGTCCAACTAAAAAAGGGGATATTTTTTAAGCTGTACACCTTGTTCTATTGAATAATAAATGTTCAAAAAATTAGTATGCATAGTTCACAGAAATATAGATGATGTGGTATAACCCACCGAATCTCATAGAGGTGTCTGGGTTTCGGCCCTCAGCAGGGAGGGGGATGTCCTCCTCACTCAGCATTTTGCCGCGAGCGAAAAATATTGCATATTCTACGATATTTCATATAGCTACTATGTATCTGTAGTCCAATTATACGTGAATATAATTGGCAACTGTCATTATTCTTATTTTGATAGTAGATCATACACAAAGGATCTAATTTAATCTCAAAAGGCTGAAAATATTATTATAAGACATTATCATCGACATTATATTAATTTTTAACGCAAGGCGCTACTAGTAACCAACACATTTGTTATTACTATTATAAACGGGTTACTTGAGAATGGTACGATACAAAAAAAATCCAAAGAAGCAAAATAGGTTGCTGAATCCACAAAAGGTGCAACTATCTTCTCCCAGTTTTGCATGTAAAGATAACGTCTCTATCCAGAGTAATCGTAAAAAAGCAGCCATTTTGGGTGAGAAAAGGTACATGTTAAATGCCATACATTAAGTCAATTAAGTTCACATACCACCAAACTTCGATGCAGTACTCGCCTACATTGCCTCTACTCCTCTGTACAGTTTTGTGTAAGGATGATGTTACTAACCAGAGTAATTATCAAAAAGCAGTGATTTTGAGTAATCTTGAGTGTAACAAAACGCATTAATTGCCAAACATTAAGTGAATCAAGCCCATATACCACCACCGAAACTCTATGTAATACTCGCCTACATTATCTTTATTCCTCTATAAATTTTCGTGAAAGTGTGATATCTATATCCAAATTAATCAGCAGAAAGTTATGATATTAATGTCAAATTATACAATATTTCTTAAAACTTTAAAACGTACGATATAAAAGAGATTCAAGGATGGAAAACAGGTTACCAAGTCTGTCAAAATTGCGACTATCTTCTACGTTCATTGAATTGTAATTAGCTCCTGCACTACAATGATGATGCTATCTTACATTTGGTTTGAATAATGCTTATCATCGATGATACTCACATATTTAATAGTATTTTCCTAATTAGGATATCAGAGAACGGCTACATTTGGAATGAAATATTTCGGTTAAATTTGGTATATTGATATATCGAGTTCTCGTTATGTAGAAGACCTGTACGTACTGCTTTCTTTGCTAACTACATAATATGAAAGGTATATGCATATTATGATTCAACGAGGCTGTTTGTTACGAATATTGTTTATATTGGAAGAAGCTCGTCTTTAATCAGGATCTTGGGCAACTATTATAAACTTACGACAATAATGTCTTACCTTTTGTTATACATTTCATTGCTATGAACTTAATTTTACAAAACATTTGAAATTGGAAAGCTTTATTACATCTATTATTTGGGCTTATAATGCACTGCTGTCATTATTATCTTCAACTTTGCGTCGCTTTTGATCTGGATACAAATACCATTGTTGTTGTTGTTGTTCTTGTTGCTGTGGGTCATTTAATAATTGTGGTTGACTTAGCTGGGGTATAATATTACTACTACTGACAGAAGAACTAGCTACATTAGTGGTAATTGAAGGCGTAGTGACAGGTATGGTTGTAGCAGTAGAGTAGTCTGCATTGAATTGCTGCTGCTGCTGCTGCTGCTGTTGCTGTTGTTGTTGTTGTTGTTGTTGTTGTTGTTGTAATTGTGGTAAATACTCGATTACTTTCCCTTTCCCTTTATTACTGCTATTGGAGTCTTCACCACTATTGCCCGCCTCAATTAATGTCAACTGTGGCGTCATAGTATTTAATCCAAGTAGGCTACCATTTAACGAATAATTTTGCTGAAGTAAATGCAATTGCTGCTGTTGTTGTCGTTGTACCACGAGATGCGCGCAATATCTCTCCAATAGGCTACCAAGCGAACCTTGATTAAAAGGTTTAGGCAAGACATCTGTCATCCCACTCATAAAATATTGCTGAATATCCTGATCTGTGGTGTTTGATGTCATGGAAATAATAGGCGTCCAAGTATCGTATTGTCGAATATTTCGAGTAGCTGACATTCCATCTAATTTTGGCATCATAATATCCTAGGTTAATTTGCGTTAGTAACTTTTATACATGAATACAAGAGGTTGTTTTTACCATTAACACCAGATCATATTTCCCGGTACCCAATTTTCTCACAGCTTCCACCCCATCAACGGCTACATCTATTGCACAACCAGCAATTTGAAGTAACCTTGTTGACAATCTACGGAATAGTGAATCATCATCTACCAACAAAACTCGCGGCGGCACTGACCATCCCGGTTGTATGCGCTTTCTCTTTCGTATAGGTGCAGATGCAGCAATGATGGGCATCATGGAAGTAGAATTCGCAATTTGCTGTGGCTGTATTTGCAGTGATTGTATTTGCAATGGGTGTTGCTGTTGGATATGTGGCTGTTGCTGTTGCTGTTGCTGTTGCTGTTGTTGTTTGGAATTGTCGATCAGAGACGGCATCATGGCTGGAGTAGATGGCCCACCTGCCATAATTGGATTCCCACTAACAGCATCCGATAATCGTTCCAACTGCCCTTGGCTTGAATTCGAAACGGTATTGTATGTATTTAATATTGTTTGCAAATCTTGGCTCACAGCCACATTATTATGCTTGGAAACAAAAGACATGATGTCTTTCATAAGCACATCTTGATCGTTCATGTTTTTTTTAAAACCTTGAATGCTATCCAAAACTACGCTGTACTTTTTATCATAACTTTTTATCTTTTCTGTCATTTTCTTTTGTGTCTCTTTGAGCCCGTTGATTTCCTTTTGAAGATTATTTGCTAATGCCTTCATTTCTTCCTCAAGTACATTGACAGGCAATCTCGAATTTGCTGATGAAAGTGTCGAATTTGACGATGCTGATGATTGATTTGCTTGCGCCGCTTTGCCGGTGGGTTTTCTCTGCAGTTATTAATTCAAATTAGATAACTTGTTGATAGATTTAGGAGATTTCATGATTGTACCTTTATGTCTTCCAACAATTCCCTTCTGTTATATTTAAAGTTGGGATGCTGAAACTCCCATGCCTTGACAGATTTAATCAATAGTTAGAGGCTGGTTAAAAAAACTTGTCCATCGTTCTATTACCTGATCGCCGTAAAGGCGATGTCCATCGTCTGGGATTCGCAATTTATGGAAATCATACTTGTTCAGCTGGCGCACAAAACTTTGGAAGTTTGAATGCTTGAAATGTTTCGGCAAAATGTGGCGAGCAAATTCGTTGGGATCTTTCACTACAAATGTGTTTCCCTCGGCTCCCCAAGAAAACACTTGGGGATAAATATTGTCCTCCAGCATCCTATCTAAAGTGTGAGTGTTTCGGTATCATAGAGATTAAAACGAGATTAGAGTCCGTACCCAAATAGCTTCTTTACAAACTCGGGTATACTATTTGAACTTGGAGGGCTGGAATTACTATCATTTATGGGAGATGAAGAACTAAGCATTATTTAGAAAAAGTTTTACAATGTTAACAAGGAAAGAGAAGAGAGAATTGAAGGAAGAAGGCTTATGGAGCAGAAATAGAAAAAGGGAATAACTGAGTTGCAACAATCATGTTCCGAACTCAAAGAAAAAGACATGTGCAACACAACCTGTGTTTTATCAAAAAGATCTAAATTCAGGCACACGTCATTAAACGGAAACAGTTTAGTTCATTGTGCATTGTTAACAGAAGGATGGAAGTCCTGCTCAGGTTAAGTATATACCATCTCGATTAGGATACAATGAGTCTCTAGCGTGATTTATTACACTGAATTTTATTATTTTGCAAGAAAGACAACTAACATGCCATCTCTGCGATATATGATTTGCCGTCTGTCATGTAAAATCACTATAGTGGCATGCCAACTGTTGTTAATTTAAAGGGGTTTTCTACAGCAAGCTTACTAGTCAACATTAGAAATATTTTAGCTGTAGCAATATCAAGTGTCTAAAGTTAACTATACCATTTTTTGCTTTATAAATTGTTTCAAAATGCAAGACATAGTGCCAGCTCAACATATGGTTTTATTAGGTTCCCCTGTTTTAAACAAACGTGTTTGTTGTATGTATAATAAAACGATTAATTGCAGTTGAACATAACCAATGTTTTGATTGTCAATCAAATAAAGTAGATATGGTTAAGAAAGAAAATAAAACAAAAAAAAACTACAATCCCGTTATCGTAGAGCTGACCGAAACTTACGATGGGGAAAAAAATCGATTGACTGATAAACAAAAATACATAATTAAGCAGTTCAAAAGATCTTGGATTCTTTATAACGGAAAGAATAGTTAGTATTTCGACATGGTTACAAAAATGATGTACATCTATTGCAGAAATGTACCAATGAATAGAAGTTATAATTCTTATCAACACTTTCCAACAATTTTTGAAAGACCCTTTTTCAAATCAAAAGAAATCCGCCACAAGCAAAAATGGTAAGCTACTTATATATCTAACATAATAGTTCAAAATGTTGCTGATTACAAGGCATATACAATGTTAAGTCTTGCTTGAACTGTGTGTAGAAGATAGCTCAGACGACGACTTTTTTACATCTGAATCCAGGTCTATAGATTTTTCCAAGTTTATACATTACATCAAGACGAGAGCACATCGGTTCAAACTACTATGTACGAGTATTATGGAAGCGAGAAGATAAAGTCAACGACAACATACTTTCCTGCATTCGTGTTTGACTTTCGGATCAATCGAAAATAGGATTATGGAATCTAGTGTGTATTTGATAAATGAATACAAAATATCTTCACACTGCCCTGCATGTGAAGGGGAGCTAGGAAAATTCAAGGATATACCTAACCCTCGTCCTTATCAAATACACAATGACCTGAACGTAGTATGCCATGGTTTATTGAGATAATTCAAAGGAGAAAAAAATCGTACAGAAATCGTATTGACTCTTGTTATCTAATGTCTTGCTAGGGAATGCGATCAAGCAGCCGTAATTAATTTCCTCAAGATTCTCAATAGTCTCAGAAAGACAGTGTCTTTTAAGCAAAAAACATGCTACAAACTAATCACCAAAAAGAACTTTTCACCAAAGTTATCTATCGCTTTGGCCATTTAATACAGGTATTACAAAAAGATAAATACACTAAATGTACTAAAACGAAATTTGCTCAAACCGATAAAATTTACCAGCGCGACTGTATAATCTAAAATTATCTTTATGCTAGTTGTGTCGAAAAAACTTCATGCCCATCCAATTCCACAATACCCAATATATCCATACAATCGCGGTAATAGGTATCAGCAAGCAATAGTAATTGTCTTGTTTAATCCAATCCAAGATCTATCAATAACATACCTTTTAGCTATACCGTTTCTTAGGAGTTCTGTCCCTAGGATACCTTATTGTCTGTATCTGGCATGTATTTGCTAGCTATGATCGAGTACCCAGACATTGTAAATACGAAAAGTGTCACAATTAGCAGCGCATAGCCATAAAGATAAGTTGTATCGGGTATTGTCTCTGGCAAATGCATTGTCATTCTCCTGGCGTAGTTGAGCTGTCCTGTTGTATTCAGCGCATTGTTAATCAAAGTATTATTATTCGATATTCTTGGTATTAGGATAGACTTCGATGATCGTCTTCTATGGTGTGTTTGCATGCAGACAAAAAAAAATTTAGAAGAAAAAAGGCCACACTATTTTATTTGAACTAGGTTATTTCTTATTAGCAGGCACGTAATCCTTTGATAAATCGATATGCGATAAATGAGTGTTGGTAATTTTGATTCTCTTATTTCTTGTTTTTGATTTCTTGGGTTTGGACTGTATGAAACATGAACATAAGTTCTGTATAAAGTTATAAAATAATCGTTTTCTACACGTACCTCAGATGTTACTTTCTTCTCAAATACTTCCATCGTCTTTAATCCAGCAACCTCAAGTGCCTTTGGTAAATCTGTTTCATCAGGAATTTTTATCTCTGACCACATTTTCTTAAATTCTATTCAATATTTTAGGACAAAGCACTATATGCAATTGCCATGTCGATTATACCTGGATCGATGGTTGTGTTGTATTGAGAATCATTGTGAAACAAGACTCGAGGATTACCGTCTTTGTTACGAACGACCAGTATCTGGCCCTCGGTTGCTAATTCTTCGACTGCGCTGCTCAATTTCGAATACGAATCCTTGAGATCCTTGTAATCCATTCCACCTTCATTCTTTTTCTGGATTAATAATGATAACAGGTCTTCTTTGCTTCTAATCTGATATGTTGGTTTATAAGCGAATGTAATGTTGGAGGGGTCGAAGTCAATTTTGTTATTATTCACTAGTTTCTCCCATAACGCCGGATTCTTCCCAATGTCGACTTTTGTTCGAGAGGCAATGCTTACGACAGATTGTGGGTTATCGCTATCCTTCAAGAACTGGATTACTGTGTACAGTTGACTCATGGCATGATGACCAGTTCCAGTATTGGCAGGTTGCGAATATACTACAAGCGGAATAAACACTTTATATGTGATTAAGCTTTAGATGCCTTGCTTTTCGTATTTACCAGTTGATCTTTTTCGTTTCTTATCTAGGCCAGCTTCGAAAGATGCTTTTGTGTTATTTGAAATAACTCCTACCTGTGCTTTTGACTCTTTGACAGGCACAGCCTGACCTGCACGCTTCACAGCAATATCAGCATTTGCTTTGAATGATTTTTTAAAGCTCTTTAATTGATTATTTAATGAAGACATGATCAAAAGAAAAGAAAAACGTAGGAGACAAGAGAAATAACAGAGCCAAATTTTAGTGCAGCAGGTGTGGCTGTCTTTGTCATGGCTCAAACACTAACATTGGCCGTAAAAGTTGGCACATGTAACAAATTTTATTCATGTAATTTGATTCGATATACAGATGTTTATTTTGATAAAATAAAAAGCGAGGAAGAAATAAGAGAGATCTAATGAGTCTTGGCAATTCCTACATGAAAATCACATTAACAAACTAGTATTAGGTAATCCCGTTCACAAAGGGAAACTTACTTTGAACATCAACAATAGCTTGCTCAAGGATTTGTTGCTGAATCTTAGGGTCTTGCAAGTCCTTGTTAATCTTTTCAATCAAATAGGCAGCTAATTGCTTTTGTTCACGATCACGAACATTGGCTTCATGACGAACCCAAGAATCCAAAGTAGCCTTAACCTCATGAGCTACATCAACTTGTTGCTTCAATTTGAAAGCCTCGGCCTCCAATTGAGCGGTTTCACGGGAGAGCTCGAAAAGAGCCTTGGTAACATCTACAAGATCCTTCATTTGACCAACTTCGTTGATGCGCTCGTTGACAGCAGTCTTGTGATCTTCACGAGCTTGAACCAAAATATTTTTGATACGGTTGATGTGGTCGTTGGCCATGTCGTTGAAAGGTTCTCTGAGATACTTTAAAAGAACACCAAGGAGACCAGTGGCAGCAACCAGAACCAGAGTTTCTTCATTGAAAACATAAATTTCCTTGGAAATCATAAAGGTAGCGAGACCGGCGCCTAATGTAAGGAAGCCAGTCTTGGAAACAAAACTGTTACCAGGAAGGGCGTTGATGATGCTGTTTGCCTTCTCTTTGGGCTCAACTATTATGAATCAAGAATATTGTCAGTTTTTCATTTTCCATGTAATCTACAATGTTTGCGTTTCGAGTATTAAGTCGAATTGTACCTTCTTTTTGGGTAGTGTAGTGACGAACGCTATTGACTACGATTAATTTCGAGTTACTCATATATTGTTCAGGTTCTAAACTTACGCAGTAGCACCCAAAGATTGACGGGATGTATTGATTAAAGTAGGACGAGCAACAATGGCAGCTGAAAGATGGATAATCATCAAAATTTGAACAAATGCAGCAGCATCTACAAATTTTACTTACCTTTAGCAGCATTTTTGGTGATCAAACGGAAAGCCATATCGAAAATAGCAGTGGAAAGAGGTGAGCTATCATTTCAGATTTCAAGTTAATATGGCAATCTCACATCTATTGAGTGTTTCTTACAATTTTTTTTACAGTCGAAAGAAAAAGAATTTGAAATAAATATATGGGGTTGGATATTTTGGATAGCGAGTGTGTGTGCGGGCCCCTTGCTTCAGCCTATGAAGTTGCTTCGAATACCGCGCAACCAACAACCAAACCTCGAGCTTCAATGAAGACAGTATAAACAAGGGGGAGGCCGAAATTTTACGTCACCCGTATCTACCACGAAGACATCCACTGGGATCTAAAACTGTCATCAATGCAAAGACTAAATAGATCTTGCTATATTACAATTAGCCTGAAATTAATGTCAAGAGCAGTAAAAGGGCATCTTAGCGGTATACTATTAGCATCGATTGATAGTTTATACAGTATAATTCCGTCAGTTTTACGGCAAAGAAGCAGCATCATTGATTTCATTTGTTGTGTTCGGATTTTGTAATACCAAATCCCGGCTCATCATCATTTTTTCTTCAAGATGTTTTGCATGATTCATAGTATGTGATTTACATCTCTCTCGATTTGGTTATCATGTCACGAATTCAACAAGGCATAGCAAAAGAACATCCCGTTAGTTGGCTTGATTCTTATATATTTATTGACGTTAAACATGACAATTAGGAATGGATCCTCCCAAGACTTTGCCAGCAAAATGCCAATAAGACAGGCGTTTACGCAGCGAGTAAGATATGATACAATGGCGTCTTACAGCGAGAAACTAACAGACAGCACGGTTTAGTTTTTGCTGGTATAGTGACATGTAAAATAATTGTTGAGCAATTAAATAGACACTGCATCTAACCTCTATCTCGTAAATGATAGTGCCGATAGCTCGCCGTTTCTTGGATAAAAATCGAGCTTTATTCTCTGCACTCGGTAATTTCAAGTGTATTTAGCTAATAGCGATTAATAAATGCATAACCATAAATAGGCGCATCTGGATTAGCTGGCTACATTGCTGCCAAATATTCGTTTGCATACTGCGAGAAAACATACGGCTTCTTTCAAAGCATGGAGCATATACAGACTGAAGAACTCAAAGCTCCCAATGGCAGTAAACAGAATAGTACTGACTTGCATTGATTTCATACACATGTATAGTGCATCGTATAAAAATATTTCATCTTGAAACCAGATGCCTCAAATGGAGGCATATGCTACTCACAAAAATATATTATCAGTATTTGACAAACTATAGTTTTACGTTAAAAAACAATGCATAGATGAACCATGGCAATTGATAGCATAGTATCAATCTATCATATGCTTAGGCATGTTTTTGTTGAATCTCCATCGACGTTGGTTTAGAGGGTGATTCAGATGGTTATTAGCTTCAGATAGCTAAACTAAATCGTTAATCAATGTATACGATCCTCTGAAGTATCACAAATCAAATGATTCCAGTGCATGATTCTGCCATAATATGGATTTCATCGCTTTTATTTTGATAGACATTTTGGATTTCGCACATAGTAAACGTGCTTTAGTTTTTAATAGAAGACGATAAATGCTTTTTTGCTGTATCTGAAGATACAGTTTGTTCAAGTTTTTCCTAATGGAAAATGATATTTAATTTTCAAATGGTAAGATAACCACCGATTTTGCCATATTTGAGGTGAAAGATTAGAGTTAAAAGAAAAACCGACTAATCAATTAATTTTCATTTACAAGATGGCTAAGAAAAATTTGGTTAAACGCAACAGCAAGACATTTTGGAATCAAAGAAATATCTCAGACTAACTCTGCAATCGTACACCAAGAATTTAAGTTGCAGATATGTTGTTTCTTACAATAAAGGAACTGTTACCTATCTGAAACGCGTATTTCATTGGATAATAATGTGTAAACGCATGAGGAAAGGATGGCCGTAGTAAATTTTATTTCCTTCTTTTCCAATGCACATTTGTTTTTCCATTGCCGTGTTTGCTTAATTTATAATAATGTATAATTTTATGAAAAAGCGAGAGTATGGAATGTTGAAGCCTATACGATTGGAGCGAGCAGAGACAACAAAACGAGTGTATAGTTTGCAGCTAAGCAAAACCAAAGAGCTGGCTCTTTCTCATAGAGGTGTGTTGTGAGAGTGTACAAGGTGCGCTCGCAGCATGAATTGAAAGAAAATGGTTGAAAAGCTAATAAAAAATACTCTAATTATAGGTGGAGTTAATTCGATAAAGATTGAGGCTATTGAGCAGAGATAGTGAGTTATGATGTAGCGTTATAGGCCATCAACTAACGCATTAAATAGTCTGTTATCAGGGGGGGGTGACGGGAAAGTGCATATATTTGATTTACAAGCAGTTCCTGCCCAGCACCTGCGAAATGAACCCATTGCAAGCACAGCAAGGTACCGAGACAAAAGATTGGTAATAATAAGCTTCATTAATGTGTATAGAGTGGATCGACATAAATATGCTGTCACCTCTGTCTCCTGGTTCCCTTTTGATACAGGTATGTTTGTCACATCCAGTTATGACACAACAATCAAAGTATGGGATACAAATGAGATGAAGGCAAGTTAATTGATCGACAAATGCATGCCTTATTAATTGCCTGGTATCATTGAACACAGCCAGCATATGAATTTGACATGGAATCAAGAGTCAATTCCCAAGCAATATCACCCATCGCTTCACATTCGCTAGTAGCAAGTAGGTTTTATACATTATTTGTGTAGCTGATTTGGGCTAATCGCTGCGGTAAGGTGCGGCTTCTGAGCCCAGAATCAGGCTGTGCGACCTAAATAGCGGCGCCTTTACTCATTCCCTGACCGGCCACTCTGGGTCTGTGTTATCATGTATTTGGTCTTCGAACCACGAATATACTTTATACTCTGGCGGGTAAGTAAATCTGACATACTGAGTAACAGTTCTTATTTATGTTGATTATTTAGTGATGATCGACAAATCCGGGTTTGGGATATAAGACGAGCAGCATCCTGTTTGATGTCCCTCGATCAGGATAACGCCAGTAAGATTGTGCACATTTTATTACTGTCATGTAATATAAACAACCCCTTGATTTTCTTTTATTAGACGTACGGGATCCCTTGGCAGAAACCAATTCTGCACATGGCAAAGGTGTAAATGGATTGTCAATGACACCAGACGGCCGGTATTTAATATCACTCGGCCTGGATGAAAAGATCCGTTTGTGGGATACAGAGTCGGGAAAGAACACATTCGTTAATTATGGGTCCAATTGGAGAAATAGACATAAATTGCACATGGAGGCTACTGTTTCAAGTGCGGATGTATGGCCACCGCTCTTGTATATACCCAGTGATGATAGACAAGTGCTCGTTTATAGGCTACTTGATGGTGTGCTGGTACAGCGACTAAAAGGCGCTTATGGGAGAGTGATCTGTGTCGAAAAACGAGACGCCTACCAAGAATTTTATAGTGGATCAAATGGGGGAGAGATTCTGATTTGGGAACCACCAATACAGGGTGACGCTATTAATGAAATTGAAGACATGGACCTGGACGCATGGAGTGCGAGTGATCCTGAAGATTGATCATGAAAATAAAAATTTGTACTGGCCAGGGGTAACTTTAGTATAAATTGTCTTGCGGCCCATTCCTAACAAATCCAGTATCGCGCGTGAAAAGCGCCTACATACTCTTGTGTAATTGTGTCACCATGGAGATGGTTAAAGATTTGGGCCCGAGTGAGTGTACATGAAACACACTATTACACTGTACAAAAAAAGTCAAATGCAAAAAAAAAATATGCTTATAAATAACTACTCTGATGTCTACACATAATCGACTCTTTTTTCTCTCTTCTTCCCGTGATATTATCATATACAGCTTAAAATGGGTTGTTGCATTTCTCATCCTTGCTTTCAAAAGGTATAGATCATTTCAACATTCAGCAATTTGACATGTCATCTCACACTTGTATCAATATATCTAGGAAACTGTCTACGAAGTAACTTTAGATGCTGATGGCGTAGCTCAACGTGTGCCAAAAGGCCAAGGAACCCACTTTATTCACATTTCTTCCAACAATGAGACCCACCTAGAAGAAAAGGTAACGATAATTTGCTCATAAAAAAAGAAACAATCTAACTTGTTTCGACAAATATAGACTGAACAATCGTCTCAAGATGTCAACAAGAACAGCAAATGGCCATCACTCTCAACGCCACCCAACTACAACAAGAAAGTGGCTCCGGTTAAGAACGAGCAGCAAAAAGATCAAGAAAAAGATGAAGTTTCGTCGTAATTAGACACAACAATATGTCAGAAAAAAGAAGGAATGTTAAAACATTCCTTTTTGTCAAAAAGAAATGATCAAAACTGTTGATTTCATGTAGTTGTATATATATATATTATTCCATTCCTTTATATTTTATCATTCACATTACTGCTGTAATTTGCTATCCCCCCCCCTTCATCCCTTATTAACTTTTTGTTTGATACTTCAAGTATATGTATTGTCATAAATTCTTATTGATTTGTAATAATTGATTATATCATATATTAGTTGCTTAAAAACATAAACAAGGAAGGGATTTGTACTATAAACAAATCAACTCTACTTTATTGTACCATCATCTCTTGAGTTTCATGATATAACCAGTGATACGAATAATGTTGCGTGATGTGTTCTTTTATCATATTACCTATTGGGTCATCTGCATTGTGCAATTTTTTTTTTTTTTTTTTCGGTTCGAATCTAAATGTTTTTCCAAGAGATGAATGGCGGAAGGCATTTCGGGTCAAGCCCACTCCGGAGAATTGCTTGGGTGCACAAAGAGACGGCCTGTATTCGTTTTTGTAAGAGGTAACTTAATTTAGAATGCTAGTAAAACCATACATTCTAAACGGATAGAATTAGATGTGCCTGAATTTAGCTCATTTACTCAAATTGGGTTTTGCTATGTGATTCAACAAAAAAACCTATATATAAATATACTCACTGATCAGTTGAACGACGCTTTCTCATGCTTCCCAGGTAGAATTCTATTCAGCCACACTCACTTGAAAGATAATAGTGTAGTTGCATGACAACACTTAAAACGCTGAAAAAATGTTCTCTACATACCAAAATCTCAATTTAGTCAATTCATCAAGATAAAATATTAAATTACTATATGTCTCATCATGAACCACTAACAACAATTATCGAGATAAGAAGAAATACTGGTGGGGCTCATCAGGTGGTACACACTTTTCACATCAATGCAAAGACTACGTAATTATGTATTTTATTGCTGATGCTATAGCATAGTATGCGAATGGGTATACCTGGAAGACACAAATTTTTTACTTTACAAGTTAGTTGAGAGGTATCATAACATTCTTTGATTTACATTTAACTAAGAAGGGCAAGATAATAAAATTGATTGTAATATACGGGCTAAAATAGATATGTGTTTATCATGATGGTTATCTTGCACACAAGAAAGCAAAGCTAATTCCTCATGTGTTTACAATTAAGTTGCATGCATTTTCAAGCAGCTATGATAATACAAAATATTTAATACACCGCAACCTTGGCAAACACCCATCGTATGCTTACGCATTTTTTGCATCCTTCGAGGCTTTCGCGATATCTAATGACCTTGGTTATTTGATATAGCTTCAAGGATATTTATGTAACCTTGAACAATGGAATTGAGCAGTTGTACATTCTCACAAGTCAGAATCTGCATTCAATGTTATTGATTCCAGTTTCACTTAATATATTATTATTTCAGATGCCCATTCAGTCGAGCCAGGAGTTGTGTCAAAAATAGGAGACATGTATGTACCCTATCAAACAATTTCGATTTTGGGTGAACGTATATTTATAGATTGCCCTCGAGTTTCATCCTTTGCTAATATTACCTTTAGTTCTCTTCCCCACAAATAGTTTCTATAAATTTTTTTGCGAGTAATGCTGTCCTTTTACAATATTTTTATGATCGCACTTTTTATCTGAGGATGTACTATTTAATGTAAATACTCCATTTGTTGTACGTTCAGATGCTCTAGCAGCTATAGCTTTAAATGCATAGCCACCAAATTAAAACTTGTGCAAAACTTATACAAAACGTGTATCCATGAAGGACCATTTATAGCAACTTTATCATTGAGTCTATCGAAATTGACCTTGCACTTTTCCAAGTAGCGAACTTAGGTCATCTATCTATTTACAAACTATATTAATGTTCTAACAGTTTTGCCAATAACATTGATGTACTATCCCATTATTTCCCACCAATAATGACAAACTTTCCATTGTTACAATGTTCGTTGATAAATCTAGACCCTCCCAATCCTCTGCAGACTGAAGCATAGCTTGGTCTTAGTATATACTATAGTTTCATGATTACTTACAGCTTTCAATTCCTAATAAGAGCACCAGACTCTCAAGTAAATATTTGACAAGGTTGATATGAAAGCAATATCCTGCGTTTTTCTAATCAATCGACCACCTTTAGTTTTTTCCTTTTTTCAAGCCAATAAAGACCAAAGCTTTTGAGCAATGAATCGAATCAAGACGTCCATCACTATAAAATTTGCTAATATAACAACAATAAAAAAAGCATCGATTTTAGATGGTACTGATTTTATTTGCAGCCATTCAAACGATTTGGAACCTTTGTGCATACGAACGTAAATTGATTGTAGATATATCATAGATGTTACTCTGCCAACAATTTGTTAATTCTATGTATCTCCCTTTGCTCGAGCCATCACTTCGGATACCCTTGCAAAAGAAATTGATCAGCGTACAAACTTGTTACAATGAGACGAGATGCCTGACTTTTTGTCGCATTTGTCAAAGCACTGATCACTGCCGAAGAGACTGTCCTGACTATAAAAATGGGTGCAGTGCTACCATTGTAATAAAACTAACCATGTATCCAAGAACTGTGACCGTAACAACGTTGAATCTATATTCCAAGCACTAGAAATTGCTCCTTCAAAGCAGAAGGAACGAAAAAGCGCTAAGTTTCTTCTTGCTAGGAACAAGGCGTAGCTTTGTTTGGTAATCGTAGCGCTGAAGATTACAGAAAGGCAAGTGGTGACAAGGATCGCATTATAGCAGAGTCTTCTCCACGGCCTAATACAAGCAGGCTAATGGCAAAGAAGGTGAAGTTACGAAAGTTAAGGCTAACCCTACTGTAGTATTTAATAATGATCCTTTCAAAATTGAAAATGCAATCAAATTCATCAATCAAATGCGTTTATAAGTACATATACAAGAACATGTTGAAAGGACATGACAGAGCTCAAGTATATATGGGAACAGACAGTGAGGAAAGTGGAGACGAAATCAAAAACTTTCTCGATACAAGATACGTTTCTATCTGCAAAGTAAATTGGCGCTGAAGTTCATTTCCTGCATATAAAAAATTCGCTAAAACTCATGTCTTGATTCTTCATATGAAAAAATCCCCTGATTTATTCCAACAATGATAATAGTCCTGAAGACATGATTAGCTAAGGGCCACCTGAATAAAAATCATGAATTTAAATACAATTTGAACAACCCTAATAATCTGGAAGTGAGAGCTGCCATTTATACAGGCTTTTGTGAACGGTACACATTTTACAAGAAGAGAAAATCTCGCGTTTTGAGAATATAAGGATCCTCAGGATTTGGTAGAATCCTTGGTCGTGCTTGAAAAAAACAGTAGTGTCATCAAAAGACATAGAAAAATCCATCTGCGAATCCTTGTCTACCATACTCCTGATACAACACACATTGGTTAAGTATATAATGCTACCTATTAAATCACAGTAAAGACATTGGGTAATCTTTGTTGTATCCATATAAAGGCTACATGTGTCACATCTAAGTTAGTTATAATGTAGGGATGATATTAATTGTTGGTAGTTCTTTTACAAACAAGGAATAAGCTACGAGTTGTAATTGGATCTCTTACAGGTTCCAGGCTTATTCAAAGAATACATCTAGATCAGATCGCGAGATGCCGGGAAGATATCCTGCCTGATCTGCCATAATTATAGACAGGAGATCATGGTAATGTACTTCAATTGAAGATTGAAGATTGTCCAATGATGTGATGTGATACGCTTGTGTAAATTGGAGAACAAAGTCTCTGTTTCAAATCAAGAAGGTTATTCCTGTAAGTAACACAGATCTGAGCACCAGGATAAAGGTTAAGGCTCTGTCAGATCAAAGACGTGTAGCCCTTGCTGTATAACCTCATATCGTACCCTGTCAAGTAGATTTGTTGTGCCAGTGTCAAAGGGCGCAGCGTAATGTTATGTAAAATATGATTTGTATAAAGTAATAAGACTTTTCTGAATAAAACCAGATACAAAACTGAAGACTTTTATTGACATAAGATATGATCTCTATTTATACTAAAATATATCCCAATCAATGTTTATCCACATAACATCTGATGTTTGACAAGAAGTGTCAAACCTTATTAAATCACAGCATTTCCAGGACAGACCTATCTTTCTATTTTACATTAAAGAGAATATTGGGTAGGATGTCTTCCCGACATCCCGCGATCTGATCTAGATGTATTCTTTGAATAAGCCTGAAACCTTGCAAGAGGTCCAATTACAGCTTGTAGCTTATTCCTTATTTGTAAAGGAATTACCAACAATTAATATCATGATCCGTGCATTATGACTAAGTTAGATATGACATATGTAGCCTTTATATGGATACAACAAGATTGTCACTGTGAATTAGTCTTGTCAATTAGTAATCTAAATAAGTCACCATAAATTTATGTAGTTGTAAAAAGTATAAATAGCAAATGCAATTTCGATCTTAAATAAAGTATCTTTAAGTTTTCGTATATCGTTAACATTTGGTTTTTATTATCTTTTTAACCCAACAGGTGTGATGTATGATTGACCAATAAACCTGATAAAAAGATTGAAAGTAGATGTTGATGAAGATAGAAATTGACAACTACAACATTAATTGGTGTATTGTAGATATAAAAAATTTATGGACTTGTTTATAAGCAAGATCTTTATGAATATACCTTTAGGTAACTGAAATGTTTTTAAAGTTTATATCACGAAATTGACATTAAAGTTGCACAATTCCGCGGGTAAACCAATGTACAAATCCTTTTCTATGAAAACAACAATTGTATTATAGAGATACGACATATTCTATCAAAAGTTATCTGCAAAACCAGTTTTATTTTTCAATATTTATCATAAATATCACATATTTGCTCATAATCCGTCGCGCAGAGTTGCCAGTGGCAAAAGTTTTTGAAGTTCGGAGTTTTAAAAAATTAAACTCCGCTTTATTAGATTTATATTTTGAAGCTTGTTAACAATATAAAGAAATTACCGTTTGTTGCTACTATTTGTTAATATGGGAATTAATGATAATACTCACTTTTCTAGGTTTAAGGGATTAAGTATTCCTAACTAGAAATATGGTATTGAATCGGTAAAAGGAGCCTACACTGAAATTGACATTTGAATGCTTTCATGACTAAAACGAATTCTTGTAAATGAATAGTGCTTGGATGCTCTTATGATTTTACCCTCCGTACTCTCATTTGAGCTGATGCGATGTATCAATTCCCAAGTAAAATCAATCCAGAACACTCAAGTCAGGAACATATCCCAATGGATCATGTCCCTTATGTATAACTCAACATGACATGTTCATGGACAAAATAGATACATTCTATTGTTCCATTCTCTAAACCACTCAACATGTCTCAGACTTATATCTTATCTGCAATGGAATGGTATAACTAAAAGCGCATAACTGAAAAAATAAGACTCAAACGTCACGCATAGTTAATCCATGCCATTCGAGTTCGCATAACATATAAATCAAATCAAATTACAAATACAATTTGACATTATCAATGAATGTCGTGTGAAGGAAAACACTCCTGATCAAAGTGCTTTCCCTTACACAACAAACATTCAGAATAAGAATAATAATGACAAAGATATCAATTATGGCAGCTCGTCATTCAATGAGTTTTTCCCATCATTCTAGATAAGGATATCTTTAACAGAATAACTAAAGTATGACGATAGCCATCCTAACACGGCCAACCAATGTTACGCACATCTCCATCAATGGTGAAAGCATTCAGCATAATTTGCTTCTCCTTAAAACCTAAAATTAAACAACGACAAATTAACGCATTGACTCTAGGATCAATGCTTCATCCATGAGAACTGATATACAACAATTCAAATCCTATAAATACTAAGATGTTTTTCTCTAGATAAAACCTCAGTATACTTTTATAATAAAGAATCCCAAACTTGATTATAATTGTAATTTCATATCGCTTTTATTTTTACTTTTTTTTTTTATTTCGTAAATCTTTCAAATTTACTGCATTATCCTCCCATCAGTCTACTTAGATTTACTAGTATATAAATCATCCTTTTTTCCATGTAATAAACGATATCTTCACCTGATTAATTCACAACCGCTTTATTTGAATAATTTCTTATTTTGATGGATCAGAATGTATCATTGAGGGTATATTTTAAAAAAGTAAACATCCGATGATTACCTAGAGCGCCCCTCTATAGGGCCATAATGTTATCTACACATTTGGAAATGAATAAAGCATAGATGCTTAAATTGAAGTGATCGGAAAGAAATTTTGTTCATAATACCATTTTTATGTTTATTTTTGGAGAGGATTTGTGGACCCTGCAGGTCTATGAAGCTTACACTGCGTCTGGCTACAAGTTAGCATATAATTTTCCACCTCAAAGCTTTTGTTGTGATTAGTTAATAGTTAACACCTGTTTTGGCGGAAATCTTTGCAATCTACAAAAGTCTTCCAAAGCTAATTTCAAGTCTTCTAACCCTAGGTGAAGTGTTTTATCAGCAGCAATTTATGTATTTCCATACACCTGTTTTGCAATTGCTGTTAGCCATATCTTGTACGAAGTCATATTTTTTATTGTGATAGTTTACCGCAACTATATTGAAGACTTCTAGACAAAGCAAGAGCGTTTCCTTGCACAAATCTGTCCAATGTAGAAGTTAAGCAATTATTGCAGTCCATCAGGATATCTGTAAATTTTTGTCATTTCAAGTTGCACAGCAAATGTTAAATGTGCTTGATGACTCTTGGGTTATATCGTAGTCAAAAATCATGTTTTTGAGTGAAACAAATGTATACCCGATTATTTCTGGGCTGAGGCATCCATGTATACAATAGGATACTTGTGAATCATTATTATATTGGGTTATGCACCTTAATTATCAAGCATATAAATTTAACAAAGAGAAAGAAAGTATTTATTGCTGTGCGCATTATATTTACATGTTTGTTTAACGGAATGGTCTACTGTATCGATCGTTTATAATTTTTTATTAATACAATGAAAGGATTATTCTTCTTCAAGTTGGACTTCCTCTACTTGAAAGCTATGTGATAAACCTTTGTCGTCTACAACACCACTTACTAGCTGATAGGATTTATCATTATTTTTATCTACGATTTGGCCATCAATATAGCTTTCATCTAACGACTTTTCTTCATTTGCTGTAGGTGGAAGAGCAGAAGCTATTTGGGTTTCTTCCAGTTTCAATATTTGAGACTCTAGAAATTCACGGATAGCAGTGAAGTAACCAGGCTGCATACATGTATCATTATGCATGCCATTAGGGAACACACACCAGGATTTTTCTGCCCGAGATTCACTCAGTTCATTTAGCTTAACCATGTGAGAGGGTGGCACTAGTTCATCTTTTGCTCCAGCCAGGAATAAAATGGGTGTCTTGACAATACGTTGTATGCTTTTCTCGCTTGGCCATTGTTGGTGACAGAGAAATGTAAAGTGCTTTAGGAATGGCATAACACTTGGAATGAGTTTGGGAAGACTTAAAAATGTGTTTTCAATCATGAGTCCAGAGAAAGAATCTTCGTTCCGAGAGACTAAATCAATTGCCACTGCACCGCCAATAGATTGCCCGTATGCGACAAGAGGTGTGTTTTGCAGAATAGGGTGGTCTCTCACAAAATCAAGCATTGTCTAATGTCGACAGACGTTAATACATGCGTTGCCGAGAAATTCCCAAAGCAAACCTACTTGGGCATCAATCTTCAAGCCCTTTTCATTAGGCGTACCATCACTTTTGCCATATCCTCTATATGACAGCATTACGACGTTACAGTTGAATCTATCGTACAGAATTTTTGCAATTGGCAAACGATGACCCTAACCATTTGTAAATATGTTAGCATGGCAATCTTCCCCCTCTTTTTTTTTTTTTTGAAAAACTTTTTTGCACTCCTTACCATGTTTCCAGCATTTGCCTATCAAATCAAGCACCATGTTATTTAATTTGTCTTTATTTTTCCCTTAAAACAGCTTCTTACATGAAAGTATAGGATGGTTGGCGATTGCTTTGCTTGTCCTGTGCTTGGTTGCAAAATAATGTAGCTTTTGAGGTTAACCCCATCTTTTGTTATTAGCGTCTCTTCGGTGTATTCCATGCCAAAATCAGAGGGCGCTGCTACCTTATAAAATGAAGCATTAGTATGAAGCATATGAGCAAGTAATGATTCTACACATGGCTTACTTCCTGACGTGACCCTTCGGGAAAAGAAGCAGGATATATCAGTTTACACTGATACATGTACAAAAGTATAACGCCTGTTATCCCTGTTAAACCAGTAACTGTAATAGCATACGCTAGCCAATTAGGCAAGTGTCCTTTAAGAAAAGATTCAGGCATGCTTCTATGAGTGAAAAAATCAAAACCAAAAAAAAAACGTAAGAGAGAGAAACAAAGAAATAATGAATGAATGCAAAAGAACGAAAAAAAAGATAGAGGGGTGGTGATACAAGAGAAGAAGGAGCACAAAAGTGGTATAGAAAGCTTTTTTATTCGAATGCAGCTGCCATTATTTGAGAATGCTTACAGTGAGCTCGCTGCCATTATTATCATCAGAATTCAAATCACTGCTCGTTAATCCCTCTAATTTTTGGTAGACTAGTTGCAGAATAGCTTGTTCATCTGCTTCTGGTCGAATCCGGATTTCTAGTGTTCCGACGCATTTGCCATAGGTTGTTTGCCAGAAATGGACACGATCAACATACAAGATATTAGGGTCCTGCTGGATTTCTCGAAGTCGGTTTTCAACGCCGTTCTGTACTGTGTTTGGTGTTGTCTGTAGCAATACTTTCGCCAAGGCTTTTGCTGTCGGAAATCCCAGATAAAACATGACAGCTGATTCAGACATGGCTAGAAATTTGTCAACAAAAGGAGTTGCTATACCAAACATGTATGTCAATAAGATAACTGCTCCGCAGAGGACAATTAGGGAGGAATAAATATTTGATAATAATGCATGGACCGGATTTCCTCTAGCTCTGTTTATCACATTGTACGAGAATCCATGCACTGTTGTAGGTCTTCTCCTCAGGTACCGCACGAAATTGTCATGATTTCTTAAAGTGATGCTCGACAAACAGGTTGCCGTGATTGCGGTGCCAACTAAAAAGAACATGCCCAAACTAAATTTTAGATGGTGCCTTTTTTCGAAAAGATATTTTAGCTTGAGATTCAATTTGTGGATTAATAGCTACTCACTCTTCTTGGTCACGAACTTCTACGCCATGGTGGTCCTGCAACAAGAAATGCTCCAAGGATTCTTTGGTATTGTGCATTGTTGCAAACATGAGATAAATTGTCGTTCCTAACGCAAATACAATTTCATAGCGGCGTGCACTACTTGCTGTGAGTTTTTTTTTTTTTTTTTTTTTTTTTTTTTCCAAAGTCGAATTTTTTATGTATGAATTACCCATATGGTCGTTTTGTATTTGAGATTCCAAATGCAGTATTCGTTCTGAGTATGCTCGATACAAATGAATTCAATACACCCAACGCATCAAATATCATCAGATAAGCAAACCCAATTAACGCTAAAACACACAAATGAGTTCATCGAGAATTTAAATTAATCAATTATCTACATACATAAGCTCTCTTTGTTAGTGCCCATACAGTACAGCCCTATGCCTATGCTACAATGAAGAATAAACCATGTAAATATTGTCTTTTGTGCTGGTTGGAGATGGGAAAAAATTTGTGGCCAAGAAGGCAAAGGATTAGTGTAAACAGCAGGGAATGAGTGAGCGTGCTCATGAGAATGCCCATGATGATCGTGTCCGTGGTGGCTATGGCCATGGCTATGTTTGTGGCTATGGCTATGGTCATGGTGATCGTGATTCGCACAGTCTGACTGCTCGTTGCTATGGAAATGTTGCGATTGCTGTAAACCATGGAAGTGATCGTGCTTTTCATTATTATAATCATGGGAGTGAGTGTGAGCGTGATCGTGATCGTGGATAGGTAAAGTTATAGGGTTTTGTGCATTGATCTTTTTTATAATTATAAGGTAAATAGGCGATATCATGATTGAAATTTCTGATTCGCATTTACCTCTTTCTCTGTATTATCATGGTTATGTACGTGTTCTGTGTTGGGCGCAGCGTTGCTATGGTTCCTCTGAACATACAGCGGTGCAGATGACTGGATAGCAATGCCAGCCTTCTTTGGCGTAGAGTCCATCATAGATGTAAGCAGTAAGCTTGGCAAAGAGGGCAAGATGTTTACAATCGACTGTGTTAATTATTTTAACTGACCGATATTATTGAATGACGTACAGTTCAATGATGCCACTAGATTTCACAAAACAAAAGAGAGCTGTTGTATTAATTGGGAGGGAAATTTAAAGCTTTTTTTTTTTTTTTTTTTTTTTTTTTTTTTTTTTTCCTTTTTTTTTTTTTTTTTTTTTTTTTTTTTTTTTTTTAATTTTTTGAGGATACCTTAATACTTTTTGTAGCAGAGAAAAGAACGTTTGAGCAACGAAAAGAAAAAGAGAAATTGCCATCTTTATTTGTTGCCATGTCAAAGTTTTCGTACGACGATCTTCCTTGGGATATAGCAGACCAGTTGCAATGTCTCGATTTCGAATTACAAGAAGGCGATATCACACAGAAAGGCTATGAAAAGAAGAGGAATCAATTGCTGGAGCCCTATCAAGATTTAATCGCTGAAAGGACCGGCGTAAACCCACGCACTAGCCCTAAGGACCAAGATAACAGTGTTACATCCGACATGGCTCTCGTCGACCTAGGCCCTGAGCCTAGTGCTGCTGATGTGGTAGACTTTCTCGATTTCTTGCCTTCTCCATCACATTCTCCAGCAGAGACAAAAGGTGCTAGTTTGATGGAAGAGAATCATCAACAACAACAGCAGCAACAACAGCAACAACAGCAGCAGCAGCAACAGCAGCAACAGCAGCAACAGCAGCAACAGCAGCAGCAACAGCAACAGCATCAGCAACAGCAACAGCATCAAAACCATGTCCTAACAGCGCAACAACCACAGTCTGTAAATATTTATAGTGATCGTCGTCCACCTCTTCCTTCTCGACAACAGCAGCAATCTCGGCCTTTCATGCCTGATAATAGCTTTTATAGACCTCCCCAAACCTATAATGTTCGTCCAACGTTCGATCCTCGTATGGGACACCCTCCTCCTCCTCGGCCCATGTATGGCAATCAATATCCAGGTAGACCTCAAATGAACGGATTTAGACCTCCACCTCCACCTCCACCCAACTCTCAAATCAATCCAATGTATCGACCTCAACCAGCCCCACCTCCACAGTCCATGTATAATTATCGACCACCTCTCCCAAATTCAATGAATGGACCGCCTACACCCACTCATATCGTACCCCCCTTTTCTCAACAACATAATAGGTCGCCCTCAATGGATTCCAAACACGACATGCTCTACAAAAACAATGCTCAAAGTATACGTCAAATGGACATAGTTGCTGAACCAGATAGCCTGCCATCGGCTGTAGATTGGGGTATGTGTATTTTTTTGTATAGGAGTCTATCAGAGACTAACAGTATATCTTAGAAACATCATCGTCTGCTTCATGGAGACCTAGCCTTGGAAGAGAATCCTCAATTATGTCAGCACCCAACCAAATGCGCCAATCCATGTCCACCAACAGTTTGGTATCCATGGCTGATTTGTACGGACCAGCATCTATCGGACGTGCTCGCTCCAATGCTAGCAGCGGAAGAAGTCGATACAGGGATAGCTATATGGCCACAACATTCAAGGCGATTGAGCCTGCCCCACAGCCCAAGTTGAAATTAAATGATCCTTCAGATCAAATGTATTTGCAAGACGTAGCAGGTCGTCAAATGACGCCATTAAAGGGCCGCCCTATCCCATTCAAACTCTACGATGCAGACAACAAGACTGTACTGACAGAGTTTCAGAACCTGGCTCAGGTTCTCCGGTTTAGATCGTCCAAAAGTGGAGATAGATTAAAGGATGCATTTTCCCTTGTAGACGCCCGTGGAAAGGAGCCGACAACGCTGTCTTGGGAGAAGTTGAATGCTCGTGCTGAAAAGATTGCAAGAACTATAAAGGCGAAAGGGAATGTAAAACCTGGAGATCGAATCGCTTTGATCTACAGAAAGTCAGACGTACTCGAGTTTATTCCGGCGTTGTTTGGTTGCTTCCTGGCGGGAGTAACTGCAGTGCCCATCAATGCAGCCGAGGATCTGTCCGAATTGTCTTTTATTATAACACTGACAAATATCAATTTAATCTTGACGACTGAACACAATCAAAAGGCTTTCACCAAAGACATGCAAGCAAAATCGATCGAGTTTCCTCCCAGCATCACTTGGTGGAAGACAAACGATATGGGTACTTGGTATCCTTCCAAAAAGGCGTCTGATTATCCGCCCATCAAAGTCCCTGAGATGGCGTACATCGAATATGCCAAGGCAAGCAACGGCGAATTGAAAGGTGTCGCAGTCTCCCATGCTTCTATTATGGAACAATGCGCTGCATTTCAGGCTGCTACAACGGAAACTATTGTTGAGGAAAGTGAAGCAATCCAAGTGAAGCCCAAGCAAAACGCTCGCAATCCAGAAACAGTAGTCAGTTACTTTGAGCCAAGACAACAGATCGGATTGATTCTCTCTGTGTTGCACTCTGTATATGCTGGCAATATGATGGTTTTTGCTAGTGGCTCTATCGTAGAGTCTCCAGCTGTGTGGATTTACGTCTTGTCAAAATACAAAGGTAGGTTTCAATCTTAATTATTCACGCTCATCCTTTTGGCTAAAAAACCAGATCAACATAAATAGCTACCATGGCATTGGCTGACTATCCTGCTCTAAAGTCGATTACAAAATTTTATCAGGCACACGTCAAAGAAGTTACATCACACAGCAAAAAAGTAACACCAGACCTTTCATCACTTCGTTACCTTATGGTTGATACCACTACTGTGCGTCCCGAGTTGAATCAATACATTGCAGAGAAACTATTGCGTCCCTTAGGAAACACAGACAGTCCCCTGGAAGTGGTTTGCCCCATACTATCTCTGCCTGAGCACGGCGGCAAGATTCTTAGTATGAGGGATAATTTAGGACCCATTTACACCGAGGAACATCTGGAGGCCGAGGAAATCATCACAGCAGATGGCCGCCAAATTACCAGGCCAATCATCAAAACTCAATCTGTATTAGCACCGGGCAGCTCACGCGATGTGTTTGCTTGCTTATTTGACGCACAGGCTTTAAAGTCAAACAAGGTAATGGTAATGGCTGCAGGCACCGATGCTAAAAGGGCAGAAAACGCAAACGAGCCTGGAAGAATCTGTGTCGAATCTTTCGGGTTCTGTATGCCAAACGCCTCTGTTGCTATTGTTGATCCAGACACTGGTATTTTTTGCGCTGCTGATACCGTAGGTGAGATTTGGGTAGACTCCCCTTCTGTTGGTGGTGGTTTTTGGGCATTACCCAAGCACACAGAGTCCATCTTTCATGCACGCCCGCTTATCGTTCCTTCTGAGTCTGCGTATCCTGAGGTTTATGGTCAATCGTTCCTAAGAACCGGTTTGTGTGGAACTATCATTGGAGGCCGATTATTTGTGTTGGGTCCGTACGAAGAGCGCATCAGGCAACAACGTCTTGGAGCTGATTTTGGTCTTGAGGATATATACTACTCTAGCGAACTCATGAATACTATCACAAAACGGGCTCGTATTGAGCACTGGTAAGTTTGAGCCCTGTATCATTTTTGTTCGCTATGTATTCACATTTATCACAGCGTCATATTTGAGGTTTCAGTAAAAGATCAACATCTGCCAGTCATTGTTTGCGAATCCAATGCCCAGAGATCAGATATTGCTCGAGTGGCTACTGAAATAGACGAAGCACTAATCGAATTTCATGGGCTCCGGGCCTTTGCAATCGTGTTTGTCAAAGAGACTGGGTTGCCAAGACAACCTGTACATGGAAGACGTGCTATTCACCCGCTTTTAACAAAAAAGTACTTTCTTCAAGGACAACTTACAGTTCGATATATCAAAATTGACGTGGATCGTACCATCTTTAATTTAGCCGAAAATGAAGATCCTTCAAAGGACTTGTGGCTCTCAGGCATGGCTTATGAAAAAGCCATTCGTACTGGCGCCATCATTTCTCACCCTCAACACCAGCACACGGGCATGGATAAGGCACAAACTGTTGTCGACGAAAGAACCGATTACGATGTATCTAGATTTACCAATATTGTAGATATCCTACAATGGCGCACAGCAATGTATCCCGAGGAAGTTTGTTATATCGTGTCAACGCAAAACGGGTCTACCATCAGCACCAAGCCATACACATGGAGAAAACTCAGCTACAAATCTGCCACCGTTGCGACTCATTTGACCAAAAAAGGTTTGAAACGAGGCTCCAAGGTGCTAGTCATGATGCCATTTGGCATTGATTATGTTTTCTGCATTTACGCTTGTCTTGTTATGGGAATCACCCCTGTCCCCATTGAGCCTGTGGATCCTCAGCAACAACCACAGCGTATTGCAGAATTTGCCATGCAAATGGTGGATGTGGCCAGGGAGCTTGGGGTAGCGGCTATTCTTGTCAATGCTGGTGGCGATGATGTGATGAAACACAATGCCATCAAGGCTGCCATAAAGACACATACTCTCAAGGGATTTAAGCTGCCTGACACAATCAACATTTCCAAGGCGTCAAAACACCATAAGATGCTTGGTAAAGAAAGCGGATTCACGGTTCGTCCCGACTGGATCAACACAAACAGACATTCTCCTACTGTTGTTCTGATTCAAAATACATCGGATGGACGTCGTTGCTATGTTCATCTCAGCCACACCACCATCTTGAATCAGTGTAGAACCCAAAAGATGACTTGTCAAATGCGCTTCCAGCGCGGCATTGTTACGACAGGTCTTGGCACCTATGAGGGGCTAGGCTTCTTGCACGCTTTATTTTGCGGCGTCTATGTTGGTTGTAGTACGGTACTGATCCCTTCAGCTGATTTTTACATGAACCCAGCCTGTTTCTTTGAGTCCTTGCAACGGTACAAAACCAAGGATGCATTTTTGACTAACGCTCTTGTGCAATTTGCAATGAATCGTATGAACAACAATGAGTGCAAGCATATTACTTTGAAGGGCGTGCAGAATCTCATGTTGGCCAACGACGGAAGACCCAAGCCGTTGCTATACCAGCATATAGCTAGGTATTTTGCCAAACAAAAACTGGACAAGGAATCTATCAATACTGTGTATAGTCATGCCGCCAATCCCATGATCACGACAAGATCGTACATGCTCATGAAGCCAATTGCAATCTCCATCGATCCTTACTGGCTTCGTCAAGGCATCATTCGTACACTAAGCCCAGAAGAAGAGCACTATGGCATCCTGCTCAACGATTCAGGCATTGTTCCTAGCAATACAATGGTTGCCATTGTCAATCCAGAGACATTAACCATTTGTCCGAGCAATGTAGTAGGTGAGATTTGGGTGTCTTCAGACAGTAACGCTACCACCATGTTCAATCTGGATGATGCAGCTCATCAACAACGGTTTGAGGCTACTATTGCTGGCAATGATCCCAACATCAAGTACATGCGCACTGGTGATCTCGGTTTCTTGTGGAATGTAAGACGTCGTGTAGAGAATAGAATGATGCAGCCCATGATGCTTGAAGAAGGCCAATGTCTATATGTTCTGGGCCCCGCTAATGAAACTATAGTAAGAAACGGACTGATATACTTCCCAGTTGATGTTGAGCTATCCATTGAGCGTTGTCATCCAACAATCGCATCTGGTGGAAGGTAAATACGCATAAATTGTAGGATTTTGTGTCAGGTATTCATCATTATTCCTTTTATACAGTATTGTATTCCAACACAATGAGGAAGTGGTTGCAGTGGTATCTGTCAAAGCGAATGAACATGCATTGGCCGTTGTTCCACTGGTTGTAAATGCCGTCTTGGATAATCATTCGTTCTTGGTAGACACTGTCATCATTGTTCATCCCAGCAACTTTCCTAGATCGAGATTTGGCGATAAATCAAGACGAAAAGCATTGAATGCTTTCATTGATAAAAAACTGCAAGTATCTCTCATTTTATTATGGCTAATTTAGTAGACTAAACTATATTGAACCAATAGAACTGCTATTTACGTGAAGCGTATCACCAACCAACATCAGAGCATTCTGTTACCGCAATGGACCCAATCCCAACTCTCTGCCAGTGATTTACACTCTGCGGATAATGCTTCTGTAATAACAAGCCCTCGGGCACAGTCTGTATCTGATTTGAATTCTGATTTCGATAGACAGTCGATCCCACAGCAGTTGGTTCGACAAGACACATCAAGCAGCCGATTAACTCACTCAAATACTGGCTCTGCAATTCATACACCTATTTAAACACATCTTTCCTCACCCTCCTTTAGTCGTAACCCCCCCCCCCCAACATTGACTACTTACAATGATCCCTTTCTATATGTAACCTACGTACAACATCTCTTTTCTTTCATTTCTCATTTGTGCATAGATTATCAATTGTATATATACATATATAAAACACCTTTAGAATTTTTTTTTTAAATTTCAGTGTTTTGCATTTGAAAGCAATAATCATTGGAAAAGTATAACCAAACACACATTACGAAAGCGATACAAACTGAAATAATCTTTGTGAGCGACGGATTTATTTCCATACTTTCTCTCTAGCCTTTGAACAGCACTTTTTAATGAGATTTGTCAACGAAGCATAATGGCAAGTTTGAAGGACTCAACAAACTATTTTACTCTTGTATATAGTAGCTTAAGAAGTCTATTTTGCAATTTTGCACCCATAATCACTGCTTTTTGCTGATTACTTTGGATATTGTACGGACGAATAGTGGCAATGCATGCGAGTACAGCAAACTATTTTCTTGGCCTCTTGTTCTCTTTAATGTGGCAAGTTATAGGACATATTTAGATGTTTTGTACAAAAAGCAGACTGAATCCATTCGATCGCAATGACAACAGCCCCCCCTCCCGAACTTTATAGCAGAAATTTAACTTGCACTTGAAAAATAAAGTATTGTATCGTGATAATTAGCTTTCGAGCCTTGGCTAAGAACAACAGCAAAACCAATAATTGCAGATTTGGTTGAAGAAAACAAACACACAATTACTACCTATTATATGAAAGATGAAAACCTCGACAATGAATCGTAGTATATAAAATAAACCGTAAAACGCCCTTCAATGCTGTGGATGTCAATTGGGGTGCAATCGCTCTACTGATTTTTACCAGCAAGTAGAAAGGGTGTGCCAAATGCCTAGAAAAATATGAATCAACTGTTCTCATTGCTCTAGCTACAAGTCTCAATAGATAACAATGAAAGTATTATTACATCAAGTAGCAATCCATCTACTAGTAGTGTTCTCTCGGGTTCTAGTGCCAGTATGAACAGTAAATTGAAAACTGGTATACATATTTCAAGTACTCACAGCGTGATAATCATGCTCATTCTTTCATAATTGCTCCTGACATCCCTTTACAGAAATCAAGATTCACCGCCGATGAGTTAGATACGGTAATAGGTAAAGAAATAAGACTTATAAGAATAGGACTGTAGTTTTGGACCGTCCACAGGTAAAATTTTTCTTGATGAGTTATTTAAACCAACCTCTTTAGTAGGCTTTCTTTCTTATTTTCTTTGTTGGTCTTTGTTATTACAAAGTGGTCGTCATGGTAAGTCTAGAATAAAAGGATTTGGAAAGGAGAAGGATTATCAAATGATGGTTTAGCAAAATATTTTTGTTGAATTTCTTCAAATGAACTACTAAACATGATTCGAATGACACTCTGACAATAATCCTCCTCTACTTCGATTTCTTTTTTTTTTTTATATGTTTATAGCTGTTTTCTGTTGTAACATGTTTACTAATTTTATCTATTACAGGTGAATGGCTTTCCTTTGTGATACTGTTTTCAATCTTTTAAATAAATAACCAAAATTTTTGTAAATTAATCTATGTTTGTTTTGTTTTGATATGTGCCTTTGATATTATATCAAAACTTTTTCTTCCATCAAACATACTAGCTTGTCCCTGGAAACATTCGAGCTAAAATTTGCCGAACTCTTGGCACTGAATACAACAACTTCCTGAGCCAAAGTTGGAAGATTTTACCCGGAAAATGGAGCTTTTGTTATAACATGTATGTTTTGCGGTATCCTTGATTTCTCGAATTGAAAGAACACTCGCGGAGAAATTTATTTGCCTTTCTTCTATTGCTATTCTTTTTTTTTTTTTTTTTTTTCATCATCTTTGCAATGTCAGAATGCAAAGCTAAAAATAAAGTGATTTTGCCATTACCGTTTCTGTTGGATCCCTCGCCTGCTACAGCTCCAACAACTGAGTCGCTCCGGCTTAAAGACATATCTGCAGAACGAAAAAGTTCTGATCTCTCAAAAGCTCAAGCAGTAGATCAGCCGCAGATGGGAATACCTGCCTCTCAGAAACAACCACAGCAACCTCAGCAGCAAATTGAATCAAAAAGTAATAAGCTCATTGCCAAGCAAAGGAAACGTCAATTAAATATTAGAAACTACAGAAAGTATAGCGGAAAGACGATTTTCTTTTGCGGAGGAAGATTCTTGACGAGCAGAGCACTCTGGGCATTCTGTTTATCCATGTTTCTGTTTGTCATGCCTTCTGTGCTTTTCTTGATATTCACGTATGTTGGTGGTTATGTTTATACGTAGAGGAGACGTAGCCATGCTAATGATTTCTTGTTAGATGCCCTTGGCTGTGGCATCATATTTCACCTGCTGTGCCTATTATATTTGCGTACATCTTTTGTATTGCATTTGTATCCATGTTGAAAACATCATGGACCGATCCTGGTGTAAGTGTTGTGTGGTAGCTTATGAAATCATTGTGCGATGTCGCTAATTTTTTTCATATTATGCCATGTATAATGTATAGATTTTACCTCGTAATTTAGACTTACGAAGCATAGATGCGCACAAGAAGTCGGACAGATTTGGTCATAGATACTCCTCCATGTCTGATACTAGTTTTCCACCTCCCAAGGAAGTTTTGATCAAAGGTGTCCCCGTTCGATTAAAGTATTGTGAAACATGTTGCATCTACCGACCACCTCGAGCGAGTCATTGTAAACAATGTGATAACTGTGTAGGCAGGTATAGCAAAAGCATACTATACATCTCGACAATGACATTAACTTCTAACGCTCCAAGACAGAAAATGAAGACCACCATTGCATTTGGCTCAATAATTGCGTTGGAAAGCGCAACTACGCAACATTTTTTACATTTATTGTAAGCTGTGTGATATTGTGCTGCTATGTAATCTCGTTTTCGTTAGCCCATGTACTTTTAGTATACACAGTAGGAGAAGAATCGTTCAAGGATTCATTATTGCATACACCAATCAGCTTTTTCATTGCCATATTCTGCTTTCTTTTGCTATTTCCAATTAGTTGTTTGATGGGATATCATTGTTTTTTGGTGATGAGAGGTGTAACGACGCATGAACAGGTATTTTTTCCATTTTATTTATAGCTTTCAGGGAGTCGCTGAAACTTTTGTGTATATCTGTTTAGTTGCGATCAAACCTGGCTTCAATGCCATTTGAAGAGCATCCGTACACTTTTGGCAACCCATTCAAAAATATGTATCATATTTTATGTAGACCTCGCAATAAAAGGTACGATTTCAGCCGCCAAAAATTACATACATGTCCTCACATGCTGCTGCTTCTAGTTATATCGCAAGGCGTAAATTCGCAGAGGAAATCTACGACACCGAGCCTGGTAATGTGACAAATTCGACGTTATTAGCAACAACTATCGCAAATGAACTCGGTCAAACTTCTTCCTTGAATATAGATATCCCTCTCCAAAATACTAGACAGTGTAAATAAGCATTATAACCCGAAAATACAAAGAAGCTGTACATAAATAAATTTTTCACTTTCTTTTGGTTTGAATTGATTCTCCCTTCTTTTTTGATGATAACAAAACACACACGATGCCTCCACGATATCAACCTGCACAAACAACAAACCAAAGGCCTTTACATAATGAGATATTGACTCTTCAGAAACTATTGGGAACTGTAATTATATAGACAGTGGGTTGAAGAATCGGGTCTCTCTTTTTTCTTAAAACTGTTTATTCGTGACATAGGATATTCTAGAACAGGCAGCAAGGATACTCGATCATTTTGCGGCTACCAAAGAAAAGTAATTTGGCCACAATTTGCAGCACTTTTGTGTATATTCATTTAATGTATGTTGGATAGTAAATTCGAAGCTGCAGCCTTCCAGACACCCCCACATTTGAACGACAAACTGATTGAAAAGTGCGAGGATTTCGAGACTGTGTGCGATCAAATATACTTTATCCTGGTAAAACTCTCTCTCTCTCTATTATGTTAGCTTTAAACCGGCATTAAGCAAGACTCAACCCTCTCTAGGAACAATCAAAGCGTGTCTTGCAGCTGGAATATCAGCAAAAGGTGATACAAACCAAAGCTGAAAACTTGGAAAAAGAGAAGCAGCAGCAGGAGAAGGCCGACCAAGCTCCTCAAATGGATGCAATGAATGTGGATACAGACATGAGTTTCGAATCATCTCAAATGGACGCTTCTTTAACTCTGGACATGATGGAGACAGATCAACAACAAAGCACAAAGGAAATAGCTGAAAATGCCATCGACGAAGAAGACATGGAGGAACTTTTGCAGATCCAAAGGGATCGCTTAGATAGGTTAAAAAACGTCATCGTGTTGGGAATGGATGCAGAGGCTGTTAAAGCAAATGGAAGAGATGGCGATAAGGAGGATTTATTGTTCTAAAATCGTTTGCGTACATATGCCACAATGGGTCCAACAAAACGTTCTGCGAAAAAGGGTGTCATCCCGACAGAAGCGGCAATACGCACTGGCAACAACGCCTGTTGACCCATCCATTAATATACATGAATAAACACATGTTATTACCATACGATTACCTTGACTATGCAATATGTAGTTACGAGATTCATCATCACCCTGTTTTCAGCTTCTAATGGCTCATATCCATAATAAACACGAGCTTTGTTGATAAATCGATTTCCTTCTGACACGACAGCATCAGGAAAAGGTATCTTGACAGATGATGCATCCAAAGCCCAGTATATAAATGGAAATGGAGCAACCGCTGTCAATTCATGTAAGACTGCAAATGTTGTCATATAGGATCCTGGTTTGCTTTTAAATTGTTGCGCATATTTTCGGTAACCCGTTAGCGCTTTCTCCTGTGCTTTCTCGGGTATATTTGTGTAGCGTCGAGGCCAGGAGAACGAGTTTGGCAGCCTTTTGTTTGAGTGAATGGCTCGGCGAAAGGGTAAAAGAGACATGGCTTTAGTTTGAAGTGTTCAAAAGGGCGGGAGTGGCAGTTTCAGTAACAGCGATGAGATTGCGAAGCGTTCCGTGACGTATAATCATTATGCTTGCAAAAGCTGCTTGTTTCGTACCTGGGAGTAAGCAGCAGTGGATAATAACAAGCAACTGACATGGTACATGACCACAAAAGTTTAAATTTAGAATGGCACAAACAAACCAAACCAGAACAAAAAATACCACTTTGAAAGTTGGTTTTTTGGGTAACCTTGTCTCAACCATAATGTAATAATTATTATATCTTTGAAAATACAGTGTGCACACTGATCTTGCCGTTATTATTTTACGTAGATTTCATGGAACCCCACAGAACGCTATTTTTATTTCTTTGGCTGTTTAAATTTATCGTGGGACATGAATAGCAAGGAGTGAAAGAGCCATTTTACAGTGTGGCAAAATACACATAAAAATCAGGTAAGGAGGGAGGGGGGTGGTGAAGGAAGAGGAGAAAAGATTGAATTAAGGAGAGTATGAAGAATAAGCAGTAGAAGAAGACGATGAGCTAGTTGGCATATTATTACCACTATGAATCTTTGAATGTCTTCGAAGATTACTAACAACAGAAAATTTGCGACCACATCCGTCCACTGAACACTTGAAAGGTTTCTATAGAGCAATGCGTGAGTAATACACCAGTAGTAATAATATTCATGATTACTTACTTCTCCTGTATGACTATAGGTGTGTGTTGTTAGTGAGCTAGGACGTGTGAAACGCTTGTTACATATACGACAGCTATATCGCTTGGTGACAGGACTTGTGGATCTCGAATGAATGGTATCTTGTTGAGGAGATGAGGAACGCGATGTATTAGCCGATGAACGTCTACCGTGGTACATTTGATAGAAATCAGTTGGAAGGTAGGCATCGTACATTTGACATGGAGAGGTTGAAGGATTCATTAATGGGGAGACTGTCCTGTTCATGCAATGCTGTTGTTGTTGTTGGGGAGAATAATGCTGTAGATGCTGATGTTGATGCTGATGTTGCTGTTGATGTTGATGTTGATGCTTATAAAGATTAAAGGATTGTGTAGGGGAAGAGTAGAAATGATTGTGATTGACAGAAGCTGGTGGAGGTGGAGGTGGAGGTTGGAGTGGAGAAGCAAATGCATTATAGAGAGGATAACAGAATGAATTGTCCATCATTGGCATGCCAACAGATGGTTGTTGCAATTGCTGCGGTTGCTCTGGTTGCTGTGGTTGCTGTTGTTGTTGTTGTGGTTGTTGTGGTTGTTGTGGTTGTTGGTGGATATAATTATTTCTGACAGGATGTTGCATGGAAGAATGATAATACTGATTTGATGTATTTGTCATTACCGGTAATGAATACATATTTAAATAATCTTTAGTCGACGAGCAATCAAGAACATTTTGGAATTTTTGGTGAGTAAAATCATTGTTGAAACTCATGTCAGGATAAACCGATATCATAGAAGTAAAGGAAAAGAAGAGGAAGTTATGATAAGAAAGCGCTTAAATAATCGGCAAGCCGGATATTTCAAGTAAAAGGATTGTGCAGATATATAATATGTATAGAAAACGAGCAAGCCGTTTCTTAATGAGATAATATAAACAAAAAATATGCAGGGAAACAGAAAAAAAAAAAAAAAAAAACTTTGGGTCAACCGATGCTTTTTTTGGAATTAAAGAATAATGATAAAAGATAAAACGACTCGAGAATAGCAATAAAAGGTCTTGGGGTTTTATATACAGCAGACAGGATTAAAGTTTGATATATAAACAAATCATCTTTAACGGGGATAATCTGTTTTTATACATTAAGGAGAAGATATATCAGCACATTAGGTGGATGTGGAAACACAAACAACTTGAATCCACGAGATTTTAATGGCAATTAATATTACATTGGGACGTACATAGTTTTGCAACAGTGAATCTTGTCATTTACAATTTAAATATATAAAACAGCCAAATTAATTGTTCTAATTGACAGTATTTCGTACACAAAGTGATTGATATATATCCTGCGACTCAAATACATCGTAATATCGTGTCGCTATCTCTACACAAGATACACTTTGAGTATCCTTTTTTAACCAAGTGGTATTGAAAAGGAGGAAAAGGGGAAAGCTTCTAAACAAGATCAAGTGAAAGTTTATATTTGATTACACACAAAATTCATTCTTATCTTCTCAGTTGAAAGCATAATTACGCGAAATCAACAATATCACCACATCGAAAAGGGAGAGATCCGTTAATGTAACTTTGTGTATTTTTTCATGATAAATCCGAGGTTCTGTGCTATATTTACTTACAAATTTAAAATGTCAAGTTGATTGCCCCCCTTTTTTTTGTGTCAAAGAAATTCCCAAATGTAAACAGTTAATACAAAATCCCCTAAAAAATACCAGAAAACGATTAGTAACACCATCATTTTGTTTGGAAGATGTATTTAACTTTCAAGGAACAATTATTTTGTATTTGGTCTTGAAAAACCTCCCCCCCTCCCGCATTTTCCGCACTTTGTCGTAAGGAGAGGATACGCATTTTACATCATAAAAAGCTAAATAGAAGGTCAAAAACCAACTCATTCAATGATATTTCAGATCTTTATTTGATACAAGCAAATAAGTCGTAGTCAGTAGAACCTAAAAAATTCAAGATAAATAGCCATACTTTTGTTGTTGTCCTTTTTTTTTTTTACATCTTTTTGCGAATTTTTAAAATGTTATATAAATGTTGATAGGTCAATGTACTAGAATAGAAAGAGGGAATGAAAAAAAAAATAAAAAAAGAAGAGAGTAAAGCCCACATTATCGAGAAAATTCATTACAAACACACACATTTAAAAAGCATTAGCATTAAAAATGGCCTCAGAGACATAAGAAGCAGTAATTTGTTTGCCACCAAACCATCGTCCATTCAAAGCAGAAAAGGCCTTTTCAGCTGAAGCAATTTCATGAAACTTCAAGAACACTTCGCCCATAGAATCAGCATTGACCTTGATATGCTCTACAACACCAAATTTTTCACACTCTAATTTAATGTCTGATTCGAGCTCGCTTACCCAATCAGGCTCTGTCTCTCTGTAAAAATCACAACATTTTAATCTCTGGTTCAAGAGTAATTTGTGTGTATGATTATATACTTACTCGGCAGGATTAAACATGTTATTCAACATTACGTAACGAGAAGCGGCAGCAGGGATGAAAGGTTTAGGGCTATAAATCATGTCAATAATACAATTTTTTTAACACAATATCTGAAAATCTTACGGCGCAGTTGGTGCTGCAACATGAACTGGAGAATCTTGCTCAGTGGTGGGATCTCTGGCAGCCAATTTAGCCATCAATTCAGCTCTTGACATGGAGTTCAAAGCAACACCCTCGGTTTCTAATAGTAACTATTAGATCGAGCCAGTTTATCATGTCAAATATAACTCACCTTCATCATCCAGGTTGTAACTAAGACCACCAGCCAAGGTATTTTTTTCAGTAACGAGACCCACTTTGAGCTATTTACATTGTTAGAAACTGCAATTGAGATTTAAGAAAGACAAAAATGACATACATTTCTACCAGCCAATTCAAACCCATTCATCTTTTCTAAAGCCTGCTTAGCATCTTCTCCATTTTTATATTGAATAAAACCAAACCCCTTTGAACGACCCGTCTCAGGATCTACGATATCAAATGTTAAAAATTACACGAATACTTTAGCAGAAAGCAACAATGTGTATTACCTTTGTGAAGATTGACAAACTCCAAGGCGCCGAAAGGTTCGAAGATTTGACGTACATCATCATCCGTCAAACTAAAATGGAGTGAGCCGACATATAACCTTTGGTAGGAAGGTTCCGAAGATAGTCCCATGCTAGACAAAATCAATTAGTGATAATTCGAGCATATCTGCAAGTTGAGCAAACTTACGCGTTTCTTTGTGCTTGCAAAGCCAATCTATTTTTCTCAGCCTCTGATAAGGAAACCATGACTGGAATACCTAAAAGTTTTTGACCTGATAATGCTAAAGCGTTTTGTACAGATACCTCTTCATAAAACTCGACATAGCCCACACTGATTGCAATTGCGTCAGAAAAAAATCAGACAATTGGGATTTTTAATTTTTCTCTTACCCTTTTGACTTTCTTGAGTTTCTGTCAGTAATAATCTTGGCTTCACGAAGTCTACCAGCCTGAGAAAAGAAGTCTTCCAATTCACGAGTTGTTAAGCGAGCTGCTAATTGAGTAACAAATACGGTTCTTCGGTCTCTATCTTCCTCCGGGATAGGCGGAGAAGGGGATCTTCCACCTCTTCCTCTTCTTCTTTCATTTAACCTATCATGATGTTGGTGAATAGGAGGTGGTGGGGTTCTACTACGTCTTCTACGAGTAGGACTTCTAGAGCGTCGTCTACTAGTACTTCTTCTTTTATACTCACGAGAAGGAGAGCGACGGTGTCTTCTTTCTCGACTAGAAGATCGAGATGAACGGTGATATCTTCTGCTACTGTGTCTAGAATCTGACCGATGGTGAGATGAGCGATGGCGAGAGTCGGAACGAGAGGAATGGCCATGTTCTGAGTGTCGTGAGCTACTGAAAACGCACGAAAAAAAATTGGCCTTTAGTGACATTGCAAGCAACTTTACTGGTTTTAGAATGCTTACCGGCGTTCATCGTCTCTATGATCTCTATGGGGAGAGGGATGTTGTTCTTCCTTTCAGTTTCAAGAAGAACAAGTACATGTTTATTAGCAAGCAATCCCCAACGTTCAATGTATGTATCCTTACCCGTTTTTCTTGGTAGGGAGCATCAAGCATAGCTTCAACATCAACGTCCATTATATATAACTTTTTTTTTTCAGAAAATTACAGAAAAGAGAAGAACTTTTTTCATCCCACCCGAGTGCGGAAAATGTATACAGGCTTCTACGTCACTGGATTACCATTGTGACTCAAGCAAAGACATCTCCAACTTCTTTTTATGGTATAATGAATGTGATGTGAAGAAAACGAGGTTACTAGATTATAGTCATGATGCCTATTTTATCATCATCAAGACTTTGTTTATGTGTGAAGAATCAGAGTGGCCCTATTTATCCTAAGGCTTTTTCTGATTTAGTTTTCTTGATTGAAGCACATCTTCTCCTGGATTCCAATTAGATATCCTGATAGTTTACTTTAATAATCCGAAAAGTACTGTCAAATGGCCCCAGTGATAAAATTTGGGCTCTTGGCTAAATGGGGACCTAATCGGACAATAACTCCAAATTTGTTACTTTTAAGCCAAATTTCTCATTTCTGATAAATCAATAATGAAGATATAAACTCAAAAATCACAATAATTACTTTGAAGATATCTTCAAAATAAGGATGGATAATATGATGAATGTCTTAGGGTGACAAGCTACTCTTTATGTTTTTTCACTCACTTTCCTTGAACCCTATCAAAAATGTTGGTCCAAAATTCGTATACTTCATGAAGTTTGTGAACAAGTTTCGGTTGCTGATAGTCAAGTATAAGCAAAGAATACTGAAACTTATTGAGGCGGTGAGTTGGTACTGTATAATTAAGTACTTGGGGTTACTATCAACAATTCCAGAGTTACATTGCTTGATTTTTCGCTTTATCTTCAAGGGTTTTCACTACTGTTTGACAGTATTCAAGACCTTAAGCCGTCGACATTGTTGTTCCTCATTACGTATTATACACGATCATATTTTATTTTGTAAACAAAGAAGCCATAATTATAGATGAACTCCAAAATACATTTAGCAGCTCCTGTAATTTAAAAAAAATCAAAGGGAAATAATTGATGGTTTGGTCACTGGAAAAAAGGCGTTAACAAGATAGTAAGTATCCAAATGTTCATTAGCCATTGCTAAGCCATTAAGTAAGCCTTGTTTCTTTGTCGATGACAATTAATCTAATTTTCGTAGATATTTGATCACTTCATAGCAAACCAGGAATAAACCTGCTGATAGTTGACTACATTTTTCTTTTCCTTTATATATAATGGGAGGCTAGCAATCATAACTTCATCATCAACCAACTGCTAAAAGCTCAACGAAGCAAGTAACTACACGCCTCTGCCAGAAATCATGTGCAAATCACCCCATATTAACCCAAATGCTATTTTCCATATTATGACACACATGTTGAAGCCTCCCACTAAAAGAGAAAAAGTAAAATGAAAGAACTGACAGCAAAAGTAGGCATATCAGACCATCATCAACCCACTACAACTCGCCACAATACTTCTAATAACGGGAGAAAATATAAAGACAACTTACGATTTCATGACAGAAGCAATGCTACTACTTCACCTTTATAGTCGGCCAAGATGACTCAGTTACGGCCATGCCTATGTGTTTCCAAAAATTGTATAATAATAAATGATTTGCAAAAGGTTTTACCCAATTGCCTATATTATCCTTACTCATTAATTTGAGGCAAACGGTTCATCGGACTCCTGTGAAAGGAGGTCAAGTATAAAATTACTGCACCTGCACCGAGTTGTGGGTCAACCATAGTATATAGAGCATCTTAGTGATGAATAAATGAAAATACTGTAAAATTGCAGATTAAGGCCGATTTTCGACTGTAACAAATGTTTAAAGGCTATGAGTGTATAGTACTTTTGCAAAGCAAAATATGTATTGCCTTTTAAATACAATAGATCATCCATGCGTACAATGGTCCAGCAAAGGATTACTCTATTATGTTATAAGATTGGATGCTACAGTAATCACATTGTTGAATTTGGCATTCACACTGATATTGACATTGACATTGACATTGACATTGACATTGGTGTTAGAGTTAAAGTTAGGTTGATAGTTTCAGCTTATTTTTTTTTTTTTCTTCCTGAAACAGTCATTTCGAAGAAAAGGTTTGGGTCCATTATTGCAACGATGCAACAGTCCTAACAATTACACTCTTCTTTTCCATTTTCACTAAAGAATAATGCCTCAACAGCAAACGTCTGCAAATCCAGCGACTCCAGTTGAGGATATGCAACAAATTCCTACTATATCGGTTGAGGGCATTCAACCTAGCACTCGACAGAGAGCATTTTCATTTTCAAATTTGGTCAAACGAACCCGAAGAGCTTATTCAGTTTCGTCTGCTTACCCCGTCAAGGCCCACCCTGCCCTCGCTTTACCACCCCACTCTCAAAACAATCTGAGCCCTGAGGAATTTGCTGACAAAATCAAGCTTCCTTCTTTGACACCTGCACAACGAAGAAATTCAATTGCGGCCGCACATCGAAAATATGAAGACTTTGAGCAAAAGATCGAGGCAGCACCACTGCTTGTCTTGGTGTCCACCTATCTCAACTATTTTGTCTTGATTTTGTTTGGACATATGCGTGATATTATAGGAAAGATATTTAAACGAAAAGAATATGCACATCTCCGGACAAATGAGGTAAACAAGTGTTGCCAAGTTTTCTAGTTGATCTCATTTTGAACGTATGTTCATCCTAGGGCTATGCACCTTTAGTTTCTGATTTCGACTCGTTCTACACAAGGCGAATGTATCTGCGTATTAGGTAATTGGATACTAGTTAGTTTACTAGGTTGTTTGTTATTTATTTTTTATGCATTTCAAGGGATTGCTGGAACAGACCTACAACGGGAGTTCCAGGTAGAAAAATCACAATTTTGGAGCGAGAATCAAAAGATTTTAATTTGACATTTAGGCAAGTCCATTGAATGTTTTACTTGTTATTTGAAAATTAACCATCCATTTGTAGATTGACTGGACGAAAGCTGGAAGCTGTCAATTTCTCATCTTACAACTATTTAGGGTTTGCACAAAACGAAGGTTTATGTGCTGATCAAGTAGAAGAATGTGTTAAACAGTATGGCACAAGCAGCGCTAGTGCGAGATTAGAAGCTGGTACCTTGGATATTCACCGCAGTTTAGAAAGAAAGGTGGCCAAGTTTGTGGGCAAGGAGGATTCGATTATTGTGTCTATGGGATTTGCCACCAATTCGACCACGATTCCATCGCTTGTTGGCAAGGTAAATGCATACTACCGGCCTGTCATTTTACCGTCCCATCCTTAATGTAAAACCTATGTAGGGCTGCTTGGTGATAAGCGATGAGCTGAATCACAGCTCCATTATTTTTGGTGTGCGTCTTTCAGGCGCTTCAGTTCGTGTGTTCAAGCACAACAACATGATTGATTTAAGAAATTTATTGCGTGAAGTCATATCTCAAGGTCAGCCTAGAACTCATCGCCCATGGAAAAAGATTGTCGTCATCGTGGAAGGTTTGTATTCAATGGAAGGTTCTATTGTCAACTTGCCAGAATTGATCAAATTGAAACGGGAATTCAAGGTAAAATATATGCCAGATATAATGTAGACAGCCTTTCAAACATGCAACTAGTTTTATCTGTATGTCGACGAAGCACACTCAATCGGTGCTCTCGGCGAAAATGGTGGTGGAGTTTGTGATTTTTACGGCATTAGTCCTATACATGTTGATATCATGATGGGCACATTTACAAAATCATTTGGTGCTGCTGGCGGCTATATTGCTGGTGATAAGGTAAAGAGTTCAGTCTAACATAGACATAGGCAGTGTCTAGTTCTAACATGATGTTTGTATTTTTTTGTTAGGCTGTCATTGACCATTTGAGAGCTACTAACCATGCATTTTCTTATGCGGAAACAATGTCACCACTGGTTATTCAGCAAGTGAGTTCCAGCATGGGCATCATTATGGGAGAAGATGGGACGGACGATGGCGTCAAACGTATTCAACAGTTGGCTGAAAACTCGCGCTATTTCTCGAGAGAACTAAGGAGATTGGGCTTCATTGTCTATGGTGATGAAGGAAGCCCTGTTATTCCATTGTTATTATTTAATCCTGCTAAAATCTCGTAAGTTTAATTTTAATATTGGACATCAGCGTACTCAAAACTAATAATTGGATAGTGCTTTCTCTAGAGAAATGCTGAAGCGAAACATTGCTGTTGTTGTCGTTGGGTATCCTGCGACGCCTATTATTAGCTCAAGAGCTCGCTTCTGTATATCATCTGCTCATACAAGAGAAGATCTTGACAAGGCTATTCAAGACATCAACGAAGTGGGCGAGCTGCTAATGATTAAATTCAAATCTGTACAAAACAAAGAAGAAACCAACCTAAAAATTAAATAAAATGTTGTACACTTAATACTATGTCTCGTACAATATCTTTATACGGATTTAATTATTAATACGAGTTTGTAGCCGAAGGCACAAGCTGTATTAAGTTTCTATATTCATGCAAGAACGAAATACGCAAGACTGTACAATATTTTGGGGCTTCATCAGCGCAACTTGGGATTAAATTTTTTCGTGTTTCTTTCAACAAAAACCTGCAGCTTTAATTTCATGAATGTTATACTGGTCCTAGCGACATTGGTCGTGCTAGCAGTAACAAGGATTTACCTTGTGATTCCGAAAAGAAACAGAAAATACATCAAAAAACAGAATAAAAAACGTACTCGTCCATGCAAGACGTGCATTGTTTTAGGTTCAGGTATACTAATCCATGTAGACGCTCAAATGTGTCTACAATATACTCAATTAGAGCCCTAGGTGGACACACAGCAGAGATGCTGCAGCTGATCAAGTCGCTTGAACCCAAGCAGTATTACCCTAGAACATATGTTGTAGCCAATACAGACACACTGAGCAAAGAAAAGGCTATAGAGTATGAACAATCAACTGGCCAGCAGGTAATTTAGAATCGATACAAACAAAAAA
>MU619237.1:514809-532531 GCA_025201805.1 Parasitella parasitica
AAAAAAAAAAAAAAAAAAAAAAAAAAAAAGAAAGAATACAGTAGTAGTAAGAGAAGTGTTCCAAACAAAACAAAAAAAAATTAACCTTCCTTTATATCCATCTCCCACAATAATATTCTTTCCCAGCAACAACGTTTGTTTGATGTTCCGAATTTATCAATGAAACAAATAAATATTTTGCTTCCTTATAAATGTTCAATTGACAGAGGCAGGGTTTATAGTTACCTATATAACATTCGAAGGTTACGCTTGAATAACAAATTCTTGGGCTACGCTATCAGTTTTCGGCTGTTTCTTCAAAATGTACAAAAGAAAACTCCAGATTTTACTGACAGCTTGTCACTGTTCAGGGCAATTGATGTGTACATCTCCTTTTTAAAGTTGAAGTATTTGATTAGCGATAATCCTGTAGAAAAAAGCTAACCCACCACTTGATTTGAGCAACGCGCATTTTAGCTGTTCTCGCAGTGTTTCTCTGTACGGTTTAATATTTTTTGAATTGAGAAAATTTACACTTGGTCTTCAACAATTTAAATACAATAATAAAACATAATAAAGCATTGTACCGTACATGGCTTCTAAAAATTGCCTATTATAAGATTCTGTATTAGAATTATTATCTTTATATTTTCCACCTGTATCAATGACTGCCTGACATTTTGACATCCTCGACGCCAGGGTGGTCATCACTCTTGATCAATGCACCTCCATCCTTCTTGTAAGATTACCATAGTTGCTTGAAATTATTTTTTTGATGTCTTCTTTTCTTGACACACGTTTATATGCACCAAGAAATACTCAATTGGGTTCAGATCTGGACTCTGAGCTGGCAAATATTCAAAAGTCTTGATAATATATCTCTTTTATACAAACCACTTGGAATATCCGCTGATATTTATATGGAAGCACCGTTTTGTTGAAAGATTAAGCCATTATGGCCTTCCGCAAATTACTGATTCTTCATGTCATAGTAAGAAATGGTTGGCCAAAACAACCACGTAAGTGTCCTACTGTAATTTGCGTTGCCCTCTACAACCACAACAGGTCATAAACCTTTCCTCGAGCCAGTACTGAGTTAGTACATAACTTGACAGTTGTTTTAATCAGCTTTCTCTGTTAATATCTCTCATCTTCTTTTCTTAGTTTTCAATCGCTGTTATCGTTAAAGATACTGAGGGAAGCAATGCAACGATAAAGGTTTTAGTGATTTAGGATCTGGGAGATAGGATAGCATCGATCCCAAATGCCATGTCATGTTCAGTTTCATATTGATGATGTATTACTCTATAGAATGAATCTATATTATATTGGTATCCGGCTCTAAAACTGATAAATCACTTGCAGCAGAAGTTATGAGCAGATTTGTGATATTTTCGCACATGACTTTTGATAGAGACATCGCCTAGTGGAAACCAAGTTATGCTCAGATAGCGATGATTATACCTGTTCGTATGGCGCATAAGGTAGGCTTTGTTTTGCTTTTTACCATAGCTTATTAGCGATTATCTACTAAAATTTGTGGTTTCTGCTGATAACTTTCTAGACTTCAATAAAAATATCGATACAAATGCTTTCGCCAGATAGCGATAAGTCAGTGCTAAGTTTTCCAGGTTAGATCGCGGTTCTACGCAGAGGTTATGACCAAATATCTGATATATTGGATGATATTTCAATTATTATCAGAAATAGTAGAACTATGGATGTAATCAACAAATTGATGTGATGGATTGTTTGGCCGACTCTATGCGTTTGTGTCCACTCAGAATGTAAGGCGTTTTTGCAAGGCCATTTGGAGTATGAAAAGGTGCTTTTAAGGCCTAATAATTTATATTGTTTGATGCAGAATTCAGCAAACATAGACAATGTTATACTTAATAGGCCATAAAAATTTGGGATGTGTGCAAGTTGTAATGGCAACATATTCCTGAGCTTGAATTTGCTACAGCGAATATAGGCCTTTATCATTGAAGCACCTATTTCAACTGAGGAGCAAAACATGAACTCCATAAGCAATCTGGTTATATCTCAATATGAATAAATAGTCAAGATGCTTTAATATATGGCTTCAAAAGCTATTTTCATGTAGCCTTATGTTTGGTTAAAATAATTGCCACCTAATCATGGCCATCACCTTTTTCCTCGCTTCAAGGCCCATAATGCAATCTCTGATACCTCTACAAACTATTAAGCGATAGAGACACAATCTTCAGCCAAAATCTTCTTTTTTTGCACCATTCTGCAGCATATCCAAGTTTCATGCATCTCTGATCATTTTTCAGATTTTGCTATGTTTGGACCCTAAACCTTATATTCGATTTTCAATTTTCAACTTTGGGTCAACCTTCAGGGTCATTTTTAGGTACGGATTAGGGGTCCAAACCAAGTATACATTCAAGTACTAGTATGATAACTGTACCTCACTAAGACCTCCGATTCTCGATATCTATATTTGCTGTCAAGATATTCCCAAAACCAAATTTTGCAGATTTTGCAGATTTTGCAGCATATGGTCCTATAACAAGGATCAAATTTTTCTACTAAATCAAGTTCAAGTTTTTAAGCAAAGTAATAAAGCAAACGTTGGTGCATCTACTGGTAGTAAGAATATCGTATTGTAGCATGAATTCGACAAGCTTGAGCCAATTTTGTCTTTTTAGGTTAAACTTTGTCCGCCTGTTTCTCAACAAACTACTATAACACTTTGGCTTGAGTGATTATTAAAATCTTTTTGAAACCTGATTCTCTACTAGATGTATTATTTTTAGATAGATATATCGAAAAAAATCTTTTTTCATATGTTTTTAGCAGAGGCTTGATTTATTTTTATAACTTTCAGAGCAATAAATGGTACTCAAATAAACATGATATAGCAATAAAAACATAGATCTACAAAATAGCTACCGAACGGTTATTATTTGGTTAAGAAATACCAATTTTTGAGCAAGATAATGGCAAAAAACAGTGTGGTTTTTTACTCTTTTGAATGGTTCCATTTTGGCCCTATAAGCGTAGGGCTGGAAATTCGTCGATTGATTTGGTCGAGACAAGATTTTAATTTTTAGCAGAAATAATAAAGCTACAGTCATGAAAAAAATATTAAAATGTAGGTATTGACATGATGGTTTATTTGGTTAATTTCATAGAGCTAAATGTGCTCAAAATATGCTTGATTGTACTCAAAAACTATCAAAAATGGCGTTTTTTGAATATTTGAAAATTGGTAATAAGAAAAGTTGTTCCTATAGTCTTTTAATCTATATGGTTAGATACAGAATTTATTTTTTGTTATAAAATACTTAGTTCGTATATCCAATATACCTATTAACTTTATGAGATATCTAGCAAATGAACTATGCAAAAAAGTACGAATCTGGTTTGGGTCAAATGGGAACATAGTGCTGAGATTCAATTTACAGCCTTTTTTTTGGCTGTAAATGAGGGCACCACCTATTTTCATTTCAAGAGCAAAGCATGATTTTACTATGTAACTTGGGTATGTCTTGATATGAATCGATAGCTGAGATACTGAATAATACAGACTCAAAACCCATTTTTATATACCTTGATTTTTGGATAAACTAATTACCACCAAATCTGAAATATTACCTCTTTCCCCGCTTAAAGGCTTAATTTTGCAATCTCTGATGTCTTTACAAACTAATAAGCAATAGAAATACAACTAAGGGTTATTTCAATATGAATAACAATTATTTCAAAAGTATTTTAAACAAAGAGACTGCAAGCGATTATATCACGGAGAACGCAGGGTCTTTATTAATGATTGAAAAGGGAAGCCAGGATTGCTATGGTCCCGGTTTCTAAAAGTCTTCAGTGCTGGTTCAATGCTTCAGAACTCATCTTGGCAGCAGGACGACCAATACCACCTATTTCCACAGCCTTTTCAAAGTTGGCGGGGATAGGAAAAGCGGCAGTTGGCAACGTGGCTCGGAGAGAAGGGAGCAAAAAGTCGTTTACAAAATGCTTGTGGTCATCCTGTCGTACGATTTTTTTATCAAACCCTTTAAGACCTTTAGTCTTATACAGATCCATAAGCTTTGGGAAAAAATATTTATCTACAAAGAATAAACAAACTATTAGCAAAGAGCGGCAAAAAATATAAATGACAAGAGAACTTACACTGCAGTCGTAGACTCTGGCAATATTGAGGTTAGGACACATAAATAAGTCAAAACCTGCACCACGGTTATAGGGGGGGGGGGGAGCTTGTCGATGACACCGGTTTTATATTTGATGTTATAGTCAAAGTTGGGTCTGACAATGACATCAAAATGTGAGTCTTGCTTGAGTTGCACTTGTTGTTCGCAAAGGAGAAAATACGAATCAATATCAAAAATTATTTCTGGGATGTTGTCAACGGAAGTAGGTAGACAAATACTTGACTCAATGCCCAAATCCATTTTGTTTTCCCGGACAAAAGTGTTAATGCGATCGTTTGTGGCAGAGAGTGGTGCACGTTGTCGTAAAGATTCAAACAAATTCACCAGAGAGAAAGAGAGGAATTAAAGTTTTAAAAGAGTCGCTGAATGACACTGATTTATGTAATCCAGGTCATTTTGAGGCACCCGAAAAAACATAAGGCCCAGTAGAGCCAACTGTGTCAAAATAGTCTCTGCCCTTGTAAGTATCCACGCGAGAAGGACCATCCGTTTGATTGTCAATAGTGCTAAACTTTACCAATGTAGGCTTGAGAAAAACATGTATTGCTATCTTTTGCTTCAAAGAAGACCCTTTGCCTTTTGATGACTGAGGTACAGCAGGAGAAATAGTAGCAGACGAGGAAGACAAACCAGTAGATGGAGAACGAGAACGAGAAACTCCAGGTTTAGCAGCATCAGAGTAGGAAGCGGATGAAAACATGATTGTTAATAGTTGAAATAACTTTTGATAGATACGTCGCCCAGTGGAAACCAGCAAGTTACGCTCATATAGCAATGACCACGCTTGTTTTCATGAGGCATATAACGGGTTTGACTTTGTTCTATCCAGATCAATGCTTATTTCAAAAGAACTGGTATACAACGATTCCAATTCTTATAAATGCCAAGATGTTTTCTCGATAAAATCGCAGAACACTTTAGAATGAAAGAACACAAGCTTCAGCTTTTAAATTTTTATTGTCGCAAATTTTTAGAACCTCGGTCGGATAGTATTACTCTGACTTGCAGGCTCAGGGCATTACTCGCTATATCTCAATAGCTCGACATCACCAATGTGAATGTAATTTAAGAAACTAGCATCATACTTTTTCTCCTCTCTGACTTTTGCTTGCAAACGTTAATATACCCAGAGAAGCGGCACCGCATTTTTACTTTGCTTTCAAGCTTGCAAGTTGGGGGCTGGCGTCAGTGATGACAGTAACGATGGTGATGATGGCCCTGCTTCTGTTGCCGCTGCTAAACTTGGATTTTTTACACAACATCTCGATTTTGAGACGACTTGATGTCTGGTTACTATAATTACCCAAGAAGTTGATGCCATTTTGAGTGATACTTTTTGTCCCTGAGGCAGCAAGCTCAACAAACAAATATTCAACGCGAAAAACAATTTGCGTATGCTGCTAGAAACGCCCTCTCAAAAATCCTTTTTCACATTATCACCTTAAAGGTTATAAGAGGACAATCATTCAGTGATGATGTCCTTGTTGTTGCTGTTATAACTGACGCATCCAATTATAGTAGTGCCTCTTGTTAGATTTTTTCGAGATATTGTAATGGGCAAAATTTACCGGGCAACGCTAAATCTATTTTTTCACGGAATGGAACGTATGAGGGACCTTGACCATATAATGAAGCTATATCTGTTGACTATTAAGCTATCAAAAAACGTGTAGTTTCTGTGCGGAAACGAAACGTTTGGTATGTGCAACCAATTAAAAGAAAACGTAAAGAAAAGGATACTTCCGTGAATGCTGCATGGTTGTTTTTGGGTAAAGAACGTCGTGTTCATGGAGAATTGCGCACACTTTTACTACCATGACAATTATGAATGCAAGTGTGCCGCTCTAATTATTAGTAAGTGTAATTGAGCGTCTGCATGCTTATTAATATGTTATTGTGTTCATGTCAATCTCGATTATATGTTTATTTTACATAATAATGACAAAGCTGTTATGCAACTATCAGACCTCATACATATATAGATCACGGTGAACTTGTATATATAATTGGGTAAGTATAGAGCATTATTCTTGTCTAAACCATATAGTGGGCGATTAGAAGATGTAAGATTGATATGAACGATGGTTAATGTTTTCTCTATCAATGAGCGATTGCCTGAAAGATTCAATTGCCATTAAATCCTGTATACTCATATCCTCCAATCTGATGGTAGACAGATATCTGTCTAGTGATGTAGTATTGCTGTTTCTCGATGACTGAAACGGAAAGTGGAACGAGCTAGTATGCATGTTACTTTCATTACTCATAACCGAGGGCTTTAATCTCACATGATCTAAAGGTGTATTGTAAGCGGATTAACGAACGGTGTTGCATTTTAGAGATATATATACAAACCTATGAGCACAACGTTTGGGTGATCGACCTCGATGCTTTTGCGCTTAGATTCTTGATGTTTTGATATTCCAGACGTAGTTGATCTCATTTTATAACCCTGTGACATGATGTAAATAATACTAAACCCATCACAAATAGATTCTTTGTAAACATTTTACCTTTTCGAGATTAATTGTTGCTGGAGAAGAGGATGGAGGGCAGTAATAAATAATACCAAAGTTTTCAGTCATGCAGTATGGACATACAATATCAGCGCCTGTAGCTGAGGTAGACGTATCAGCAGGCCTTTTCTTGATCTGCACAAAACATTCAGTACAGATAGGTTGGTCACAACAGCGAGCAAAATTAATATTGGCAGGATAATACTATATATACACATTCGTTAAAATTTTTTGTTGTTGTGCTTGTGCGTTTTATCATTATGTATACCAAGAAACAGATTGGACATTCTATAGAGTCATTGTATAGAATTGAATACAGCCTTTTTTCGTTTTTATATAGATACATTTTATAGTCGTAATCATTGCTTTTTATCGTTCTATGCAAGCTTCTCCGTTTTTTTGTTGGGATCGCATGAAGTTTCTCCGTGCTGGTAATGTAGTCTTGAGTCAACGGGTCAGATAGACCTACGAGTTCATACACATGTCAGCATAATTTACGATTGAAATGCAATAGGCACTTACCCTTATAGAATGGCGATAGTTTTTTTGACAATATTAAATCTCGTACTACTTTCAAATCATACTCGTCATTTTTCTTTTCATATAGACCAAGTGGTATCAATGACCCAAAATCAATCATTTGCAAGTTGTTTTTTTTTAAAAATTTAGATGAATTTGCTCCCATTGTGCATAAGAAAAATTGTTATAGCCAAAAGGAAAGAAAATAGAAGAAAGAAACGGGAAAAAGATAAATAAATAAACATACATACAGAACTTATGCTTATCAAACCTTAAGGTATCATGTGCTCAGCAATTATGCTCACCATAAATCAAGAAAGTTTTGCACTGTTAAAGTTTTGCAATGCGCCTAGAACCGCCGTTTTGGGAGCTTAAAATTCATGATATGTTTGCCAGTTTTAATATGAAACAATGTGTGTGTGTCCACCTTGGGATTATCTGTAGTATTGTTTTATCGCATAATCAATTCGTTTCGATAGTAACCTTGCTTTCAATTGCACATTTTTTGACAATTTTCATCTTGGGCCTTTATTCATGTGCATCACTACTTTATGTTTTTGTTGTCTATGATGACTACAATTAATAATGGCTTATTTTTCATGTTTAATAAACACTCAATTATGTAATTGAACCTGATCTATATAATACGACTTGCTCCTTTGTGGCTGAAAACCCCTTAAAAACATATCCTCTCATGTTCAAAGAGACGGAAAATTCTCGCATGATGGGTATTTGGTGCTGTTGACCTCTTCTTGATAAAACAGGGTTAGAATAAAGGTTGGAGCCCTTGCCTGATGTATTTTGTTAAAATACTTCTAATGTTTGCAACAGCATTAATATTTCTATTCTGGTACTACTTTGAATAGATAGAACACACTACACCAGTAGAACGAGTATGGCTTCTGAGTTTCTCTTCGATTTTGTGCCTCAAAATCGAGTGCAATTCTCTCATAGAGTATACTTACTAGAGATATTGTAATATTGAGTGATCAGTTGCTGCATAACAATGATTTGTGAGAAAATTCGAGTGACAGATCAATTCAATAGATTGTTTTTACAGCATTGCTATTTTTATTTGCTGTTATTGCGTACATCTGCTGAACAGTGTAATCGTTGTATTGGACCTTGTGTCCTAGGAAATTCAGTTGCTTATTGTTTGGACTTGACAGATTTTTTATGCGGCTGTGGTATCTTCCGAGTCTGTATTTATATTCTGCAATGACGTTGCTTTATCATTGTACTTTGTGTGGTTTGTAAGGGAATCTCAATAAAAGGGGAATTTTCTACTTGTGATTGGATTCTTGATGTTATGTTTCGAGAACGAGAAGAGGGCTCTTGTGGAAGCTGTGCATCAGAAGAAGCAGAGTATTTCTATCTTGATGACAGTAGGTAACACAGTCAAAACTCTGTGTAATTTATGAATTAACATTTCCTGGCATGTATAAATATATAAGATATCTATAGATAAATTTTATTATACGGTTTATTTTCCAGAGTCAGAGAAATGGGTTGGTTTATACATCTATTGGAGTACAACGAAACTTATGGGGGGGGGGCTATGATTACTCTGCTTGTAATCTAGCTTTTACGATTTACTGAATTATGCTCTTTCTCCCAATTACAGATATTTGAATATCTATTGTTCAACAGGTAATTACAGCAAAAGTATTGCCTTTTAAAAAACACTCATCAACAAAGCTAACAGTTAAAAACAGCTACCAATCTCAAAACATACTTTCTAATGTTTGACCTCAAACAGTAACTGTCCAACGAAGATGGTTGTTCGCATTGGAACGTCACGAATCCAAGTTTTGATATTTATAATACCACCTAAGGGTTAACTCTGTAAATCTCGTTCCTTAAAACACAATCTTATATCCAACCGCCTTTATACATTCCTTTTTTCTTATCGCCTCGTTTTCTGGAAACTCTAATTATGGAAGAAGAATGGGATATCATTGACTCTCTCAACTTGTCTGAAATGGAGAAGCCTCGCGGAAGTCGGCCAACATTAGATTTCAATCGTTTTGATTCCATGCCCGATTTTAACATTGAGGATGAAGAGGAAAAAGAAGCAGGGATAGTAGCAGAAGCAGCAACAGAAGAAGAATCAGAAGTAGAAGAAGAATCAGAAGTAGAAGAAGAATCAGAAGTAGAAGAAGAATCAGAAGTAGAAGAAGAAGCAGTCGAAGAAACAGGAGGAAAAGAAGTAATAGAAGAATCACCAGAAGAAGCTTTGTTTTCGCCAGAGCAAAAATTCGCAGATCAACTGTGCGAAAGTCCAACACATGAACAAGTAATTGACCTGGATGTAAAGAGTCAGGACTTTGAATTTACACTTGGTGATAGTAAGCTGATGATGAGCACCACTCCAGACGGTGACGAAAGCAACAATGAAAAGAACAAGCTGGTTCATTACAATCAAAACGATGAATCAATCAACACAACCGTTCCATTTCTTTCTTCTTTAAATAAAACAAATCTTTTAATAAAATCGCCTTGGACAAGAGAGTCTCAAGTCGATAAAAACACAATCTGGAAAAACTCAACCTCTGGTTCATCCGTGCCTTACATGTCAAATCAACCCCATCAAGACTTAGAAGAGAACGAGCAGCAAGAAGAAGCCAATCACAAAATCAAGCAAGGTAATGTCAAAACAGCATGACAGTATGCGCCACTATTGTACTAACCATCTGTTTGTGTTCGTAGCCTTGTTTCCTTTTGCATCCTCTTCCGGCCAATTCAAATTTATCCCTCCTGCAACTGATTCATCAAGCAGATTCGCTACTAAGGAGCTAACAGATAAATTCAAGAACCTGCAGTCGGAATTAAGCGCTGACGACAATTTTGGTAAACCTTCATCGTCAAGACCTATCAAACAAATCAAAAAATCAGTCCAGCACAACGCCAAACCCATGTTGACGACCCATCAGCTGCCTTCATTTGCAACCTCACCAAAAGAGAGGCCAGCATTGACAACAGAAAGAATTGTTATCGCTGATTTATCACCACAAACGCAGCAAGAAAATGAGCCCACCGCCGAACAAAGCGCACAGGCCCTTATTGATAAAGTGACAGGCTGCATGTCATTTGCAGATGACGGACACGACCATTTGGCAACATTTCTGTTTGAATTGCAGGCAGTGACATCCGCCCAGCAATGGAGCCAATTGACAAAGCTGAATCTAAGCAGACAAAGTTTGACCAGTTTGGAGGACTTGTCGAGTTGCTTTCCTAATCTTGAAACGCTCAAAGTGTAAACAAAAAAGTATAATTACATTGCATATTTAATTGGATTTCTTATTATTTTTACATTTCAGGTCGCATAATGAATTAAGGACTTTATCTGGACTACCAGCCTCACTAATTTATTTATACGCCTCCCACAACAAGTAAATTACCCTACTAATGGCCAACAATAGCACAGCGACTAATTAATACATTTAGATTGCTTGAGGTGGATATTTATCATTTGGATAAATTGCAGCATTTGGACGTGTCTCACAATCGCATCAATCAATTCGAAAGCATGATAGAATTGAAATCACTTCGCTCACTGAATGCAAATCACAACTCCATCACCTCTTGCAAAGCATTCCAGGACTTGAAGAGCCTGGTAACACTGTCTTTAAAAGCAAATTGCATCCGTCGTCTGGTGAATTTTGAAAGTGCTCATAGAGATAATCAGCTGGAATTCTTGGATGTCGCGTACAACAGAATCGAATGTTTGGATTCAATTGAATCCTTGGTTCATCTGAGAGAACTGAACGCAGGTAACGAAAAAAAAAAAAGTCGCTATTGCCGCAATGATAACATCAGCATGGAATTAACTCGTAGATAGACCATAATGAATTGAAATACATACAACTGAATCAACCCTTGGAGAGATTGTGTAAATTACAATTAAGCTTCAATAGGTTAAAATCGTTCGACGCATCTCCCTTCCCAGACATCCGAATCTTGTATCTTGACGACAATCAAATCCAGCGAATTATTGGTGTTCAGTGCTTAGCAAGATTAGACTCATTCTCATTACGAGATCAAGGTGGCCACACAATGTAAGTTTTTGTGTGTTGTGCGTGTTTAAGAGTACACATTGTCTAATTCATTATAAAGAGACTTCAGGCTGCAGAGTTTGCGTGGTTCAAGGAAACTTTATCTCTCTGGAAGTTCCTTTTACAACCTGGATCGTATGATTGATTTTTATTCGATGGAGTATCTGGAGCTTTGCTCGGCAGAGCTGGAAGTGTTGCCGTCTGATTTCGGAAAGCATATGCCAAATCTGTCCACACTCTATCTCAGTATGAATAGACTCACTGATATACGACCACTGCGCAAATTAAAGTACCTGAAACGGTTGGTCTTGATTGATAACAGATTAATAAGTATCAACGAGGTTATAGGCGTCGTACAAAACCTCAAACATCTCTATTATTTAGATTTACGGTAAGCTGACTATAATGTTAAAGCATTCAACTTGACCTCTAAACAAATCATCTAAAAACCATTTAGACAAAACCCCATTAGCTCCAACATATACCCCTCTATTAATTCTGCCTTGCTTCAGCGAACCAAAGAGCATGACAACATATCGCCTTACGTTTCAACCGCTCTTGACGAATCCTGGGCTATTCACGATGCGGAATTCCTTGAAACTATATCAGAACATTGGATGACGAGACGCCAAGTTTATCGCGCTTTATTCATGCAGAGCTGCCCGAAATTAATAGAGCTGGATCATATAGAGATTGATCTTAATGATCGCTCAGAAGGTGATATTGTCATTGGGAACTTTAAACGGTCTCAAGCTTCTAATAGTGGCAGCCATCATGGCTCACAGCATAGTTAAATTTGTCATAGTTGTACATACATACCATATCATAGCAAAATCAAAGCTATACTATCCTTTTTTTTTTCTCATCCCCCCCCCTTCCTATTTTATAGTATAAGTAGTAATAATAGTATTTTAATTGATAATAAAATATAAAGATGCGTTAGCAAAATGTGCATGACTCTACTGAATGTGTGTATACATAGCACTATTGCTTCCTTGGATCAGCAATTGTATTCTAAGCATCACGCAAAGAAAGAGACTTAAAAGGAGGATCAGGGTGTCCCATAAATGTAAAGAAAAAACCAATCAAGTTGATGTACATGGTCAATTTCCATCTACGATGTTCAGCCAATGTAATTAATGTGATTGTAGATAAGCAAAGGTGGGTCTTTTTTCACCAAATTTTGGGACGTACAATGGTAAAACGAAAAGGGGTAATTTATTATGATTTGATATAGATTTCCAATTAAGATGTAATAACATAGTTTATATATATTCATTTATAAATCATCAAGATTTATAGTTCCCTCTCTGAGCTCTTTTTCAAGCTCTCTGAAAAGCTCTTCATCCTCATCCTCATAATCTTTGATTATTCTGACTGGCTTATTGGTAGATTTGGTAGGCTTCAAAGCGGGCAAAGTATCCATAGGTGGTAAAACACGCATTGGACCTGCCATTTCTTCGTTCATTTCTGCTTTTTGGATTGCTGCTCTTTCTTCAGGCGTGAATAGGCGTTCTTCTGCAGGATGCAAAAGTTCCTCCAAGAGGCCGTCATCAATAGCAGTTACAACATCCTCAAGTTGCTATGATTATGCACACAAGACATGATTAGCTCATGTTTACCTGTTAATACATGAAATCAGCGTGCTACTTACACCTCTGTATTCTCCGCCAACAAACAACTGAGGGAAATCCTTGATTCTACCTTGAGATCTACCATTATTGTTACATTTTTTGGCGTATCGTCTAGCAGCTTCACTTGAAGCAACATCAACCAAACTGAATTTGATGTTGTTTGTCTTTAACAATTGTTGTATTTGTTCTTGATTTCTTTTAATCTAAAAAAAAAAAGAAGATAACTTGATGTTAATTGCATTGATCTATCATGAAATTTGCCTACAAAACCTACCACAGCATTGCCACTGACTGAAGAGTAGTAAATTTGAACCTTTTTGGGATCCAGAGGCGTGATGACAGGCTCAGGCTTTTGATAAGCAGGCATATTACCCAGCACTCTCAATAGAGTCTTGCTCTTGCTTTCTACAAGGGAGAAAGTAGGGCGCAATTTGCTCACATTAACTGAATCGGGTTTGGGCCAAGAGACGGCATCAGTGGGCAAATATCGGGTCCTCCAGCTGTCTCTGGTAATGTCTTGATTTCTCTTCAGCTTGCTAAGTTGAGCTTTTTGATCATTCTGCAAATGATTCAGTTCTGACTCATGAGATTGCTCCAAATCTTGAATTTGTACGGCGTGAGTGTGCTCTGCTTGTTCAAATTCGTACAATATGCGCTCCAACTGTTCGTCAATGTCGACGGCAGCAGCAGGATTTTTTTCTGCTTCAATTCTGGCTTCTTCAACCTGCTTTTCTAAATTCATCTTGTCTTGTTTGTGTTTTTGCTTCAACGCAAGGATCTTTTCAGTTTGCAACGTTTTCAGTTTGCGCACCTCATCCTCATGATTTCCTGCCAAGGCATCCTGAGCTTCCTTTTGTTCCTTTAACAAAATATCCTTTTCGGCTAATGCCTCCTCATGGAGTCGAAGGCTTTCTTCATGCGCCTTTTTCTGAGCCTACATGGTTTGATTCAAATTCAGTTTGATTAATTTTTGTGATTTTGTAATACACACACACACACCTCAAGCTGTTGGTTCAATTGCTCAATCTTTTGCAAAGCTTCCTTTTTATCCACCTCCTTGTGCTCTTCTTCTGGTTTGCTGCTAATCATGGCTCGTAGTTCTTCAAGCTCTTTTTCCTTGGCAGCCAGTTGGTTTACTGCTTTGAGGTTCTACGTATGTGAAACAGTTAATAACGGGTACAATGAAAATTTGCACTGCAATTACCTCGGTTTTCAGGGCCTCCAACTGCATGGCAGCTTCCTCAATCATCGGCTTCTTCTCCTCCATCATGCGCTTCTGCTCTTCCAGTTTAGCCTCTTTTTCCTCTAATAGCTTTTCTTTTTGGGCTAGAATTTCGGCTTTATTTTCCTGTTCTTCCGACTGAATGAAGATAGCCGGTGGAGGAGGCGAAACGGGAATGTTTAATTGCTGTTCCTCTAGTCTGATGCGCAGTTCTTCTATTTCCTTCTCACGCAGTAGCAGTTGCTCCTCCTTTGTTTTTAGCAGGTTTACCTCCTCTTCATTCTTCTCATTGATCTGCTCTTCTGGTGCCGCTGCAGGGACCTGAGACGATTGATTTAGCTGTTGTTTCAAACGTTCCAGCTCCGCTTTTTGATTTGCAATCAATTTCATGTTTTCCTCATTCTAAAATGTGGCAGAAATAATTGAGCAATCGATAAAAAAAAAAAAAAAAAAAAAAAAAAAAAAAAAAAAAAAAAAAAAAAAAGGATGCTTATCACTAGCCATCGATGCATACCTTTGCTTTCAGGCCCTTGACCTCCTCCTTCATTTCTGATATTGGGAATCTCTTTGTGCTAGAAGCATGGCTGGGCGTCCTTGATGTAAGTCTTGTATTGTTACTGGACGCTGCTGAGGCAGCACTTTTGACAGATATCATACTGCTAGGTCTTGAAGACGAAGGAGGTTTAGGAGACGTTGCACGCTGGACTGCACTGGGGGGTTTTCCATTTGATACGAGGGTATTGCGAGATGATGGTCTTGGTAGTGTTGATTTCTTGTTGTTGTTGTTGTTGGCTTCCAAGGACGGGCGAGGCGATTTCCGGGTGGTGGAGGCAACAGATGGGGCCAGACTTGTATTTGTCTTGGATGTCTTCAACTTGCCGGTACCTTTTGTAAGCCCTCTTGGTGTGGGATCATCCGGATTTAGAAGGTTGTTCTTCTTTTCCTTCTTCCTGGGCCCTATACAAACCATATTTTTATACGAATCACAAAATAAGCAGAGCAAAGAAAGAAACGATAAAATAACTGAATTACACCAATTTTATTGTTTTTACTTGTTTTAGTATTGACCACGCCTCTGATGTAGGTTGGGGGGAGGAGGCCCAATCACAGTGCACATCAAACCTGTATTGATTTTGGTATTAGAAAACGTGCTTAAATGACATATACATACATATCAAATTTTTGTACATTATCAAATCCATTGCATGTATATATTTCATGCAAAGAAGCCTCCGTTCCAATCTCTTTCTTATCTTCAAATACACACAATAATTGAAAAAGCTGAATCTGTGAGTATAGTGACCTAGCCTTATTTTCATATGCAGTTGCCTCTGTGTTCCTGAGTAGATACTTCTACAATAATACTACATGGGAAATTATAACCCCAGGGGTTTTTGATAGTGTCATGAGAATATAAAAAAGTCATTATACAATGAGTATGGTTTATTTTAGACAAAAGGCTCCAAGTTAATTTCAATAGCAGTAGTAGGATTAGATAAGTCAAAATTTTCAAGGACAAGAGGATGAAGAACGCCGAAGGAGCCGATTCTGCAAGCCTTGCGAGACTTGGTTTCAGGGCAGATGTATCTCAAAAAGATATGGGCAGAGCGGCCGGGGAAGAAGGTGGAATCAATGGCCTCTTCGATCCAATAGCCTAGCTCAGAAGTGTCGTTCTTGTGGATTCTAGAGGTACTGAGCATAGTCATAATACGATCCAAAAGACCGTGAATGATCTAATATTAAAACAAACATTTAGTCTCTAATCTATATCAACTATAGTTGTAATTACCTCGAAACCAGATGTCTTGGATGTATAAGTAGCACAAAGATGTCTTTCATTTCTGGCTCTACGTTCACGGGTTTCATCCTTATAACCAACATCAGAAACTTCAAATGTCTTGATGGGCAAAGGCAATTTTTTGTTCGAGTTCAAAGTCTTCAAAATACCGGGCAAAAGAGAGGTGCGAACAACTTGATATTCAACTGTCTTGGGGTTGGCAAGCTGGATGGCAGTTTTGCTGTCATCAGCACGGTTAAGATATTTGAAGTTTTCGTCGTGAGAACACTATTGACGAGTATCAGTAAGCTTGCAAAAATCACAGCGCGATATGACTTACCAAAATCAAAGGAGCAACTTCAGTGAAGCCAGCCATGGCTACCTCCTTGCGAACATGATCACTCAATTTGTTTAAAGGTAAAGCTGATCCAAAGGTATTAACATTGGGCATCTTCTTGGGCAAATTATCGTAGCCATATGAAATAGCAACGTCTTCCATAATATCACAAGCATGCAAGATATCCCAGCGAGTTGGGGGGACATTGACAAGAACCTCATTGCTGTCCTCGCAGCTCAGGCTAGCATCCAAAGACATTCTATTCAAAAGACGACATATCTCTTCACCGGGAAGCTCAAGGCCAGTGCAAGAATTGATATAATCAATCTTAGCACTTGCCTTGCGAGGGGCCAAATCAGGGAAGAATTTAACAGTGTCGTCGGGATAGACAATTTCGACAGGTTCAATGCTGTTTAGAAAATGCGTTAGTTTTACATGCAATTCTCTTAAGAAAGGCTATCAATCCATACGTAAAAGGCTCAGCGCAGTATTCAGAAAACATGGTGACCAAAGTGTTCAAAGCAGTGCTAGCTTTGTGTTCGTCGGTAGCAGTGATTTCGATCAAAACGTTCTTGGTATTCATAGTAATCTTGGAATGCTCAGAATTGATGATAGGAGGAAGAGAGCAAACAGTGCGCTTGGAATCAAGAACAACAGGATAGACGGGAGAATCACGAATGATGTGAAGGAACTTGCCGAGATGCTTGTCTTCCTACAAACCATCCATAAAACGGTGTCAACAATGCCATTTTCCAAAAAAAAAATCTCCATAAAAAACTTACAGCGTAAAGGTCCATCAATTCATCGCCATCAACCTCAACATCCTTATTCAAAGGAACAAATTTGATATCATTGTGAGGTAAAGCTTCGTATGTGAAGGGGCCCTGAATGGTGTCTAAATCATGAGTACCCATAGAAGCAAGAGTTCTCTTGCTACATTGTGCATTGCAATATTGTTAGGACTGTCTTTCAAGCTCCCAAGAGATGAGTCATGATGTATTGAACGCTTACCGACAAATGTTATTGTGAAGTTTATCTTGAAGATCGATGAAAGAAGCATAGTTTTCAGCGGTAAAAGTGATATTACGCAAAACAGCACCAACAATGAAGGGACGGATTTTTTGGGTCTGGATACAGATACACACCAGGTTAAAACTACAAATCTTTGCACCAAACATATCTAATACTTACAGACTCCAAAACACGGATTTGCTGGAGCTTACCATCAGCAGGTTTGACAACCTTATATACAGGAGGCTTCGCCTTGTCTTCAAAAACGCGAAGAGCACGAGCAAGACCTTCTTGACATAACAAATCATATCTTGCACAAAATCAGATTAATAGAACGAATGCCGCCAATTGATGCGAATAAAAAGTTACCTGTTGGCAGGAATATCAATCTTCAGAAGAGCCCTTTCAGACAATTGCTCGGCATCCTTGCTGCCTTCCTTTTCAGCAATCTCTCTTTCAGAAGTCTATGCATT
>MU619237.1:532541-583194 GCA_025201805.1 Parasitella parasitica
AAAAAAAAAAAAAAAAAAAAAAAAAAAAAAAAAAAAAAAGGAAAGTGTTAGACATGTTACTTTTAATTGCTTGCATATATCAACACAAATCAACATTGAATTCCCAGTATTTCAAAAGTGCAGAGATATGTTGTTCAATATTAAATTATGTCGATTTATTGCGGCTGTTGTCAAGGTTGTTGCGTACATCTTCTTCAAGTTCAATACCGAAACGGAAACAAAGTTCGAAAAACTCTTGAGATGCTATGTACAAATGAAATGTGTTGATGTTCAAAATGTATCGTATCCTGACTTATACGTCTCTTACTGTAATCTCTCTCAAGGGCCTCGAAAAGAGCCAACTTGTCGATGTTAACGGTAGGCATATTTATTGACTTTTTTGTCGTATTGGTCAGGACACAAAAGAAGAGATGTTGGAACTGACAGTGAAAAAAATTATAGATGTCTCTCCAGTGGCTTGGGCTAATTTCAATTACGGTACAGAGTACAATGGCGGTTTCCGTATGCTTTTTATTTTTGTTTCAAGTACGCTATATGCAAACTAGATATCATGCGTAAATGATGAGCAACTGCAATCAAGTCTTCCGTATTAGATATGCCTTTTGAATGCTCTTCTATGGATGGAAATGGACAGTATTCGTTCATCAAAATCCATTCATATTGCGGCATTCAATAAATTCCAATTCTAATTGATAGTCTTGCTACTCTCAAGTTTCCCCCCTTACTATAGATTAACTTGATCTCTCTTCTTTTATCTCCATGAGGACTCGCCAAAAAATACATTGCAAAGGATTTTTTCGCAATTTTTTCTGAAAATGCCATGATGTGATTAGTACGCGATGATCAGGCTTAGAAGGAAAGTACGGAGACAGTGGTGGTCTAAAAGTAAAGCGAAGTAGTTTTTTACATATGTCGTTGATTCATTTTAATTGAAATATTTGGATCAAGTTTCGATGCTTTTTTACATGTTGGTGACAATGGAAGACAAGGCAAGCTGTTTTCTTGGCTTCTTGGTAAAACCGTGGATCCCAATATTGTTCAAGATGAGCACTATCCAAAGTCGTAGTAAACGAAAGCCTTCTTTGACAGTATAGTAATGTCCATGTCAACAAACATTGATCATTTCGCATAAAAATTTTGGCTGCAGGTTGTGTTTCAAGCGTTTAATTTGCAAAGGTACTACTAGAGATTGCAGATTGTGCGAGGATAAAGATAATATTTCAGACTTGGTAGTATCTACTTCATCCAGAAACGAAGGTATATAAAAATGGGTTTTGAGTCTGTATTATTCAGTATCTCAGCTATCGATTCATATCAAGACATACCCAAGTTACATAGTAAAATCATGCTTTGCTCTTGAAATGAAAATAGGTGGTGCCCTCATTTACAGCCAAAAAAAAGGCTGTAAATTGAATCTCAGCACTATGTTCCCATTTGACCCAAACCAGATTCGTACTTTTTTGCATAGTTCATTTGCTAGATATCTCATAAAGTTAATAGGTATATTGGATATACGAACTAAGTATTTTATAACAAAAAATAAATTCTGTATCTAACCATATAGATTAAAAGACTATAGGAACAACTTTTCTTATTACCAATTTTCAAATATTCAAAAAACGCCATTTTTGATAGTTTTTGAGTACAATCAAGCATATTTTGAGCACATTTAGCTCTATGAAATTAACCAAATAAACCATCATGTCAATACCTACATTTTAATATTTTTTTCATGACTGTAGCTTTATTATTTCTGCTAAAAATTAAAATCTTGTCTCGACCAAATCAATCGACGAATTTCCAGCCCTACGCTTATAGGGCCAAAATGGAACCATTCAAAAGAGTAAAAAACCACACTGTTTTTTGCCATTATCTTGCTCAAAAATTGGTATTTCTTAACCAAATAATAACCGTTCGGTAGCTATTTTGTAGATCTATGTTTTTATTGCTATATCATGTTTATTTGAGTACCATTTATTGCTCTGAAAGTTATAAAAATAAATCAAGCCTCTGCTAAAAACATATGAAAAAAGATTTTTTTCGATATATCTATCTAAAAATAATACATCTAGTAGAGAATCAGGTTTCAAAAAGATTTTAATAATCACTCAAGCCAAAGTGTTATAGTAGTTTGTTGAGAAACAGGCGGACAAAGTTTAACCTAAAAAGACAAAATTGGCTCAAGCTTGTCGAATTCATGCTACAATACGACATTCTTACTACCAGTAGATGCACCAACGTTTGCTTTATTACTTTGCTTAAAAACTTGAACTTGATTTAGTAGAAAAATTTGATCCTTGTTATAGGACCATATGCTGCAAAATCTGCAAAATCTGCAAAATTTGGTTTTGGGAATATCTTGACAGCAAATATAGATATCGAGAATCGGAGGTCTTAGTGAGGTACAGTTATCATACTAGTACTTGAATGTATACTTGGTTTGGACCCCTAATCCGTACCTAAAAATGACCCTGAAGGTTGACCCAAAGTTGAAAATTGAAAATCGAATATAAGGTTTAGGGTCCAAACATAGCAAAATCTGAAAAATGGTCAGAGATGCACAAAACTTGGATATGCTCCAGAATGGTGCAAAAAAAGAAGATTTTGGCTAAAGGTTGTGTCTCTATCGCTTAATATTTGCAAAGGTATTAGAGATTGCAGATTACGCCTTTAAGCGGGGAAAAAAGGAATGGTTTAAATTGTGTACAATCCATTTTAACCAAACATGAAGCTAAATAAAATTGGGTTTCAGGTTTATATTCTACAGCATTTCAGCGATCAATTTATGTTAAGGCTTTTTAATTTACCTATTGCGATCATGCTTTGCTCGTCAGTTGAAAAAAAAGCCGAGCATGTGTTAAGTTTAAGACATGAAGGCTAGAAGATGCAGCTAAAGCTCTAAATTCTTGATACGCGTGAAAATTACCTTAAAAAGATCAAGGATAATCAATCACAAGAGTGTAATATTAAGGTTTATTCTGTCAATGTAACGACGCTAGTATGATCTTGTCCATGAAAGCCAACTTCTTGAGTATTCTGTCAATTATGGCTAATGAGCATTATCAATGCCAATGCATGAAATGTTAATGAGACTTGGCAGCTTTGCTACGCTTTGCAATCATCAAAAATAATACTCTACTCGTTTGACTATTGCATATAGTATGGCATTCATGTTCAGCTATTGCAGCAGTGTGCGATATACTGGAGAAAACGTTTAGGGAAATAATTGAACGCAGTATTCATTAATATATGCAGATTATCATGTTGAAGATGTCAAATCTTTGACCTCTTGAAATACCCAAGGACATATCGACACCTATAGACAGGTAAGATCGTATGAAAGATGGTCACATACTACACGCGATAGGGATAGAACAGACTCTGAGTCTTTGTTTCATCATGTTGCGCGTTTGATGTTGATTGTTCAGAAAAGTGCATAATGGGAAAAGCATTCGAGAATCTTGTTCGAGATATTCAGAGCAAGCTGCATATTCTCTTTCTCAAAAAATCTGACAGCAATCCTGGAAGGTCAGCAATGATCGAAGCAACCAAGATCCCATGGTAAGTATGCACAATTTTTGACAGCTTGAATCCTAAACAAGTATGTAACAGGTCCTGGGTTGCTGTGAGCATTGCAAACGTGCTCTCGGAATATCCAACAGGGTTAACGGATACTGTGCTTTTGTCTATGTTGGAACTGATGGTAATTGAATCAAGCAGACACAAGCTACTACAGTAATTGCATTGATTGTAACACTCTTTGTGCAGTGGGAAAAGACATTTATTAAGCGATTCAAAGGGTTCGATAAGAGTAATAATACGTCGATTGAACTATGATGAAATGCTAAATCAACGCAAACGGTATCTAGGCTTCAGCACAATCCAAGCAGTCTATGATACAGCATTTGCAGAAACGCTTATTTTAGAAGTGAAGACAGTCTCCTGGGAGCTGATAGAAGGCGCCAAAAATTATATCCTTTGATTATTTGTAGATCTCACCTCCTATTTTTTATATTAACATATGCTATTGCTCCTTAACTGACATTTCTAACCACATCAAATCACTGTGACAGATGAAGCAAAGAATCGTGAATTAGACATTTATATGCATCCCAAATTCAATGAGTGGATTACTTATTCAAACGAAAACCTCCAGTTTTTCACAAATCGAAAAATACGAATAATCTGTCCACCCAAAGCCAATGCGCCAATCTTGAACAAATACAAAGATGCCAGCATTGCCAGAAGATATCGAGTCGCATCCATACCCCCAACTGAACTGCTATTGATTATGCTGGATAGAAATGACAGAACATTTGTACAGCAAGAACTTCCCCACAGGATCAAAGACATCAGCAAATCAACCACATACCGTCTATGGCTTAAAGTAATACATGTTGAAGTGATCATACATACAACTCCTACACCCAACTTGGACCCTTCGGGGGAATCTAAATCTCAACGAACAGATATTTTTTTGGTTGACATGAGCAGCGATTCCGCGCCTGTAGTTCTGTCATTGTACGACAAGCAGACAAAACTAGCGTCCATCTTTCGACGAAACGACTATATTGGGTTATATAAACCAGTACTGAAACGAGGACCGTCGCAGGATATAGCATTCGAGTATGCCAGTGACACAGTCATTTTCCTGATGCCAGAAAAAGAAGCACAGGAGGCTTCCCTCGCAAAGATAAATTTATCAACCTTACCTAGCCAAGACGATGTTTTTTCGTACGCCACAGATCCTAAACGAGATATTGCGGAACGTGATGAAGAGGCAAGATGCACACATCGTCTTAAACAATTTCTGCTGATTGCAAATTTAGGGATTTTTGGATTGCTCCGGTTATACGCAACGTATTTATGTCCAAGATCTGGTGCATCGTATGCTGAACGTGACCCTATTGGGAAAAGTTGTTGGTTTAGCAAACAATGTATGTATGTGCAAAAGGCGCAAGGGAAAAAAAAAGACATACTCACTTACGTTCTTTAGAATCCTTTTATCAAGCAGGCTGAAGGCGGGACAAGCCAAAAAATGGACCGATATGCGATTCGCATTGCTGATCCCACAGGTAAATCAAGAAAGAAAAAAAACCAAAAAAAACACGTGTATCTATTTTTACCAAATATCTTTCGAAAGGAAGGATGGATATTACGCTTTGGGAGGATGCTGGCCGTGATTCTCGAAAACTGAGGGTGGGGCAATACGTGTTGCTGGAGCATTTAGTCACTTCTGACAGACATGAAGCAGCGGACAAAACTATGGTGTGGTATGTAAATGGCAGCGTTGTATGCGGCACCAAGATTTACAATGGTAAGTATGTATGCGTTGAGATGAAAGATCGGGTTGGCTGACTATTGCGATACAGTTTCCACCCTGAATTGCTTAATTTCAAGCACAAATTTTCGTTCTACCATTCCATTATGGCATGCCAAAGAAAACAAAACCGACCATTTCCAAGCCGAAGGCATGATAGTTGGATGGGAATTGTATCTAAATTCAGGGCAACAGCCTGTACTCAGCAGCACATGTCCGCAATCAAACAAAACCGACTTTTTAGATTATTCGTTAAGTGACCGTATCACCACCATTGCTCGCAAGTAGTTTTTCTCCAATTGGCTGTACCCGCTACTCACACTCAAAATAGATGCAACTTGTTTATTACCACGAAGTGGAAATGATTGCAAATTCTGCGGTTGTCAAATCGAAAATGATGTGGTACACATATTTAGACCTAAACCAAGCGTGGCCGATGAAAGCAATTGCAGCGCTGCAAGGCGTGGCTGGGAAGGCTGGTTAGAATGGAGCCTTGACGATGGAACAAGCATATGTAAGGTGTATGGAGGAGAGGAGGTACGAATTTGTATTATTATTAGAGCGCTCTCCTTTTGACAATAATAGCACTTCTTTATTATGATCATACAGACGTTATTGAATGTTACCACACCTCATTTTAGAGACATGTCGCACCAATCTCAAATCCAGCTATTGAACAGTGTTATAGGCACTCAGATCTTATGTTCGCTCAGTGTAAGCTTCCTTGTTAGCATGTCTATCGAAAATTTGCTTACTTTTAAAAATTATAGGGAAGTAGTACATCCGCTTACAGGTTGGAGCAGATGACCCTATTTGAACCAACTGAACAGGAGTGCAGGTTCATTTTAGAAGCAGTGTCGAAAAAAGATCACAAAATAGAAGACTGAGAGAGAACTGGTCTTCTTTAGGCACTTTGAACGTGTTTTCAATGTATCACAAAATGAACAAGGATACAGCAATATATAATATCCTCACTGCAGCATATAAAATGAGTGGGGGCTTCTGTTTTCATTTACTCTTCTTTTTGCTCTTCTTTCTACCTCTTCCTTGATATACTCGATAATCACTTTCATCCACTCTTCTCCACTATCCTTAATAAAATCACAATGAAGTTCTCTCTGCTTTCTGCTGCCGGTCTTTTTGCTGCCATCAATCAAGCTGCCGCTGTCACAGTAAGGGCTATTCTTTGTTCTTATTTTCCTGATCTATAATACTCAGCGTTTTTCTGCACTTTAGATTGTTACTCCCTGGGCAAACACAGTTTGGGTAAGCTTGCTTTTCAGTATCTTGTTTTAAAAAATTCAGTATTGATACATTGTATTCAGTCTTCCGGCGGACATGGCTTGATCAGCTGGAATACTACCGCTGCTGATGCTGGCCTCAAATGCGACATCTACATGTTGAATGGTGAATTCACCAACTCCAAGTAATGCATTTACCCACAATCAAAGTTAGACGCAGTTTTGTTAACTCTTTGTAATGTAGCATTGTCGCCCAAATCACTGATCCTTCCACTCCTGTTGACTGTAGCATTGGCTCTTATGATGTAGGACAAATTTAATTGTGTTTTTCCAGAATGTGAGATCCTAACTCAATATTAGATGTATCCATTGAATGACTTCTCCAGTGGGTCATACTGGATCCGCATTGGCCAGGCCTCAACTAGTACTTGGGCCTACTCCTCTCCCTTCCAATTCAATGGCACTGGCTCTGCCCGGCCTGTTTGTACGTATCAATTTGTAATATGCAAAAATAAATATTCATGTATTCTGGATTAGCTATCGTTAGCGGTGCATCCACTGCTGCCGTTCCTACTGGTACTGCTGCTGCCGCTGCTTCTGCTTCTGTCACTGGGAAGGTCATTCCCACTGCTGCCCCTGGCGCTGGTAACAAGGTTGCCTCTGCGGGTGCCTCTCCGTCTGCTAGCGCCTCTTCATCCAGTGCTGCTGCTACAATCCCCATCAATGCTGCTGCTGTTGCCTTGGGTGCAATTGCTGCCGTTGCTTTAACACTTTAAATTTACCCCCCCCCCCTCCCCGTCACTCCCTCCCTCCCTCCCCCTTTCGCTCTCTAATACACAAAAACACGCATCCCTATTTTTCGTTTTACTTGCAGAATGAAACTGTACGATTATTCACAATCTTAATTTTTATTACTATCTTATAAAGAAGTTAACATTAATACAGACATATTTGTATTATTGTATTTGTTATAAACATACATTACACAGAACATATTAAATTTGTACAAATGATAGTCTGCGAAGATCACCTTTACATATCACAGGAAAAGAAGTAACCATGAAACGCTGAAAGCCATCTCGCTATACTGTACGATACAGTTACGAGGAGATTATGGGTGGCAAAAGAGACACAATGCTAGCTTTACTGCATAAGCTATTCTCTTCTTGACTGAATGTTGATTTGCCACTGTAGAAATAGGAAATAGCTAAAAGGAGGGAAGCCAAGATAAAAAGGGGCTTTAGGTTGCAGAAGGTTGATTTTCATGTTGAGCACGCACCACAACTGAAGTCACCACACCGTATATGTAGTGTTTCATGAATGAGCCAAGCAACATGCAATGCACCTCTGAATGATTCATGACACGTTTTTTCATTGTCCAAAATTCATGTTTCAATACATGAACATATACCAATCTACTTGTTTACAGTACAGAGTCCTTCAATTTGCCCCTTTTTAGATATAGCGATGGTTTGATATATTCTGTAACACACAATATTTGAAAGTGCAAACAGCAAATTCAGGGGATTTCAGTGTGGAAGGAGGAAAAACCCACAATTCAGAATGAATGCCTTGTACATAGAGAAACAAAACTCTGTAAGGCTAGCGGCGTTCTGTTACGTTGTTTTGATGCAGAGACGTTTTGTACACAAACACATAAACAAAACAAAAAAAACATCAAAAAATGATGGATTCCCCTCTTTAATGTTTCCAAGAATACTTGAATTTCTTGTATAATTGCTCTTCTCCTCATGTATTGTAGGGCTTGTTTCCTCTCTCTCTCTCTCTCTCTCTCTCTCTCTTTGCTTCCTCCTTTTTACCGATGAGAAATTGAAGATCTTTTTGCAACGGACACCTTATGAAGATCTCTGTTGTGCTTTATCGTTCAACTGTGGCATGATCTTGCTATAATAATAATAAAACAGATACAGGCAGATCATTTTTATGTTTATCCTTAAAAAGCTGTTTTCTTTTATTTACCTTCTCCTTGATATATACACATAAACAGAAAACTATCCTAACGTATATTTTTGTTTAGTGTATTTAAAACGTTCAAGTCAATTTCCCTCTGTTTTCTTCTCTTCTCTCTTACTCCCCCCCCCCCTTCCCCTATTTTTTTGTTATTTATATAGAACTAGTTTTTTTTTTTCTTTTCTCTCTCTCTCTTCTCTGTATCATACACCCCTTTATCACCGTTGTCAATATACATACAAATGACACTTTCCTTTAAAAAAAACCTAGTTGTAAATGAAGAAGGAAAGAAGAAGAAGCAAGTAGAGAGACAATCCTCCACCAAAACCACCGCCACCGTTTTTGGTAACAACCAAGACAACTATTTGAATGGTATTGGATCTTATGAATTCATAAAATCACTTGGAAGTGGAAAGTTCAGTCGAGTTATGCTTGCATACCACCTGGAAACGCATCAACAAGTAGCTATCAAAGTAAGAGCACTCGTAATTCGCTATACATGAATACCTCCTAAGCAAATAATAGATTATAGACAAACAAGCCCATGATTATAGAGTCATGTCGAGATTAGTGCGAGAGATTACCATCATGGAATTGCTGCAACATGATAGTATTGTGAAGTTGTACGAGACGTTTGAAAGCTGCGATTCGCTATTTTTAGTCATGGAGTATGTTCCTGGTTGGAACTTGGATGAATACTTGCAAAAAAAGTCAGAGGGAGCACTGGACGAACACGAGGCTCGTCATTTATTCAGACAACTGGTAGCAGCTGTTGACTATTGTCATCATAAATGGGTTGTGCATCGTGATTTAAAGGTACATTGCATAGAATCGACTGCATATAATTCTAACGCTAACATAAATGCTAGACTCCGAATATACTGATAACACCGGATGGGGATGTCAAATTGGCTGATTTTGGTCTAGGAAATCGATATGGCTTACAGAGATTGCGTACAATTTGCGGCTCCATGCTGTATTATAGTCCAGAAATTATCACTGGTCAAAAGTATTATGGTCCTGAAGTAGATTGCTGGTGCCTGGGCATCACTTTATTTCGAATGACAGCTGGATTTGAGCCATTTTCCCATGCTCACAGTAAGTCAAAGGCATATGGTAGGTGAGTGCCATACTAAACATAAATATAGCTGTAGGAGAGCTCAAAAGAGATGTATGCAAATGCAACTTTCCAATGCCGAGTACGCTAAGTCCGGCGCTTCAAGACACAATTAGAAAGTGCCTGCAAGTTGATCGCAGAAAAAGAATGACGATTCGACAAGTCTTGAAAGACGATCCGTGGTTGACAAATTTAGGCAAACTGTCCTGTCCTGTTTCAGGCTCGCCAAAGACGGTATTCGAAGAGACGATGGTAGCTGCCGATGACGAAAAAGAGAATAGAGATGAAAAAACTCGTAAACAGTTTATGAAAGACCTTGAAAGAGATTCGCAAAATCCCAATAAAGTGAAAAGAACTGTCATTTACCATCCAATCAACCCCTCGACGTATTATACAACAAAGGCAGGCTCATCTCAGTCAATCACCTCATCAAATCAGGTTCAAAACGTGGAGCTATTGCGATCTGAACTGCTGCAATCTATCAGGTCGCGTGCTCGTCGTTTGGGTATAAAATCAGCAGAGCGTTGGGAGCTGAGATCACCTGTAAAATTACTATTTTCGTCGTTACATCCACTGCCGCTTAAAAAGAAGGACCTTGCACCTACTCCACCCAATAGATCTATTGCCGAATTAGTGCAGCGCATAGCCAAAGACCAAGTTTATCATTTTCAATTAACCAATCAGCATGTGCATGATCTGTCTCAAACCTCTCACCCACCTTCCTTGTCCTCTTCCACAACAGGCTCCTCCATTTTAAGCAGCAGCGTGGCGGATGACAGTGCATTAGCAAACATGGACGATGACACTGAAAGAAAGTCAAGCAGAGACGTAATGACCTTATTGAAACAAACATGTCAGCTCATGGGTATCACATATGTACAAGACTCTCCTGTATCGCTACATTGTGTGCTGACTCTTAGAAGTAGTCCCAAAAAGACACTCAACAGCACTTCATCTACATCAACCTCTACCACTCTCAAGAACCCAACAGCAGCATCAACCTCCACTTCGACAACAAGACATACGCGCAAGCATAGCCAAACAAGCAGTGTAGGTACTAATCTGGGTGCCAATATCGATGAACATCAGTCTAATAATGGGCGATACAAGCGAATGTCTCTTCCTTTGCTCTCACATTTAACGTCTTCCATGACAACATCTTTTTTCGGCCGTGGTAAACCTCGTCATTCCATGGATGAAAGTGCAACCATTGCACATGCACAGCCTCAGCAGCAAATGAAGAAGAGGAGACAAAAAGAGGGTATTGCCATGTTCACTATTGAAATTGAAGGACACAAGAAACGAACTGATAAGGTCAGCTTGAGGTTTTCTAAACAACAAGGCTCTAGCACTGTATTCAAAATGGCTGGCGGTTGGGTAGCTGGCGTCATGGCTTTAGATGGTAAACTTGGTCGGTAGATATTCATTGTGCTTTTTTTTTTTATTTTGTCATTTTAACCACACATACACATACATAATACATACATCATACACATTTTATATAAAATATGCATATTTGTCAAAATAAAATCCACCAAATGTTGCGACCATTAAAGTATCATTCTCCACACATGCAGCATGAAAATCAATTAACATGACAAAGTCACCTTCCTGATGCAGTCGACTTGATGTGTTGATACACCTTGTCTCAATAGCACCGGTTCTTGCATATCTTTTCTCACACAGTATCGGTCATTGGATTGAGTATCGTTAAAACCCCAAAACCACTAATGAATTGATCCACGTAGCGTATTATTAACCTTTTTTGGATATATTATCCAGTGTCGAATCAACGCCTTAATTTCACAAGGTTGCCAAGTATAATACAACAATAATTTATATGTAGAATAGTACCTTGTGTGGACTTTTGTAATCATCGAGCTCATACTTAAGCTTGAACAACCTTTATAATTTGTTGATGTTACATTACTTAAGAGGGGTTTGACCAAGGAAGATGGCCAGTTCAAATTTTACAAAAACTGGCAACTAAACATAAAATACAACAGCTGCTGAAGCGAAGGCCACAAGTATTGTTTGAAGTACAACATACAATTTTTCTATTCAGTATCCTATAATTATTGAATTATCTGCTTACTTGATAGACCTATGTCGTATAATGCAAACAAACACTCTACTAGTTTCTAAACTAATGCAATTCCAGTAAGAACGAGCTTCGCTACGCTACGGTAAAAATCGACCTTCGTTTACGCGGGGTCCATCTCGCTCTACGAGGCAGCCAGTCTCCGAAATAAATGAAATTTTATTGTATTTATGGAATATAAGAGGAAGTAGTATGTCATAATGATTGTACTGTCTTAATGGAAGACTTCAGTAAAGACGATGTTTCTTGTGCAATTGAGTGGAATTCGTTTTTGCTTCTCATCTTCAGATTGCTCTATAAGAACTTTTATAGAGCTAGGATTTTGGACTCTCGAAAGGGCAACATATAATTGGCCATGGGAAAATACAGGCTTTGGAAGGTATAAACCCACCTTTTTAAAAGTTTGTCCTTGAGCCTTGTTTACAGACATTGCAAAGGCAAGCCTAATGGGAAATTGGTGTCTTTGGAAGCTGATAGGGGACACATCAGGTGAATTTAAAGATATTTTCGGAATAAGGACCACATTTCCAATTTTTGAACCTGAAATGATTCTTGCAGAAATAACATTTGGGAGAAGGGCCTCGATTGTCAATCTTGTACCGTTACAAAGACCGGTAGACGGGCTTGTGTTTCTCAACAGGATTATAGGACAATGCTGTTTAAGTTTCAGTAGGTGAGGAGGAAGACCACCAACGTCAATGTTGTTTATCATTTCTGGGGGATATTGTACTTGAGCTACCTCAGAGGAACATTTGTCGGCACTACGATATATGACCTCTTGGCCAGAAATTTGAGCAAGCATGATATTATTTAAAATCTTGACATCGGCATTCATTGGTGTTGTAACAATTGAGTTAGGGTGAGCATGTCTACCCAGAGACGGGATGTCAAGCCTACATCCACTGTACCCAAAAGTGGGAGTGTGCTATTGATAAGGGAATGCAGGTCGGTACCAGGATTCAACATATCCAATGATATGGGAATATAACCGGCGTCAGCAGTAGGCGCAAAATCATTGCCGTTAAACCTGAATCCCAGAACCTCACCATTACCAACAAGCAAAGGATAATTGGCAAAACTTTGCTGTTGATTAGCAAGGACCATATCATTAGAGTTTTGCGCATTAAGCACTCGCATATTCACTCTCAATCTGAATACCCGAAAAAACTTCCAAAGTCGAGACATATTGATGCATTGGTTTATAACGCCAGGCCTTGCTTGTTTTCTAATCACGGTTAAAATTTGTCTGAAGTCACCGCCAAAAATCATTAGCATACCACCATGTAAAGAATCATAATGTTGATACAGTTCATTAATTCGTTGAAGCCATCACCTTCCACATTATCTTTCAAACGAAGAACGATATCCCTGTTGCATGGTTGGATGTTGAATTCATCCTCGCCACCAATTATCAAAACTCCAATCTCATCTGTATTCGGCAAACATCCAGACTTCTTTTAGCACGAAATGTCATGCGAATGTTCGGGATTCCACCTGCCTGTTCTGCACTGATTTCTTCCATGGATTTGAACAAATCCAAAAAGGGATTGACATCGTGTATCATACACTGCAGTATTTGCATTATGAGGTCTTATATCAGGGTTCCCAGCAACATTCAATCTGTTCTGCAGCTTATTTGCTGAATCAAAGATATCAATTTGCACAATTCTAAGGTTGCTGAATGATTTTATGGAGATCAAAGCAGGACTTATCAAATGATAGACACTTCTGTGGATACGAAAAGCACAAGCGCCGTCTTTCTCATTAGCGTATATTCTATCCAGGTCAGCATTCATTGATGTAAAACTAAGAGCAGAGTTACATGTCCTATTGTTTTTTTAAAAGCTCCTTCCCAACTGCGTCGTTTCTTGTAAGATAATCAACAATTGTCGCTGGAAGTGGTCGCAGTGGTGCAGCCATCGCTTGACCTGCTGCACAGTACATTTGAAAAATAGGGGTGCCAATCTTTCTTTCCCCAATCCACATGGACGCCGCACATAATGAGCACACTACCTCCATTGTTCCAATACCATGTCTTGGAATTTCTGTTAAAGTGGGATTTCGCGTAATGCTGGCATTTGTTGACGCTGTGGTCTCCAAATTTGTAGGGTTTCTTGCACAGTTTCTGTGGGTAGTACGCAAATGCCCTTCTCGTCCACAATGGCGACATATGACAGCATTTGTATTCCTTGAGTTGAGTTTAGTCAAAATTATTAGGGTTTCTAGCACAATTCCAACGAGTGGACCTAATATGACCTTCTCTTCCACAAAAAGGGCAAGTGACAATCAATGGGGTATTAATTGGGTTCATGGCACACTCTCTGTAAGTGGTTCTACTATGGCTCTCTATTCCACAGAAACAAATAATGACTACTCAACGATTAAATTATATGAATGTTATTTTGTTTAATACTCGCTATTCTATGATATAAACGTACTTTCTTCAGCCAGGTTGTTCCCTTTACTTGAGTTCATGGCACAATCTCTATGGGCTCTTCTTCTATGACCCTTTCCTCCGCAAGATGAATACCTAAAAGCTACTGCTCAATTTGAAGATTAATTTTAATCTATCAAAGCTCATGGTAAGTATGTTATATCCTACACTCTCTTCTGTACTATTCGACCTGAGCATATTAACGTTTCTCAAAGGTCAAAAGTACATTTCGGCACTGAATGTTTACATCAGATGTGACCGTATTCGGTAACTGGGGCTGTGAACTAAGTTGCTAACTATCAATTATTCAAAATTTCAACATTGTATATTATGTTGCTATATTTAATGGCTCTTTACTGAGGCCTGTCAGCAATTATAAACGAAGATTTGTGTTTTCTGCTAAATTTCAATAAAAACATCAATACAAATTTTGTTGTCAGCGGATAGCAGTGGGCCAACGCTATGTTATTCATATTTTGATCACTAGATCACGATTCTCCTACGGTTCTTTTAGCAGAAGTTATGACCAAATATCTGATATTTATGATGATCATTGATCTATCAGAAATGAATTATTAGTTCGAAAAAGTAAAAACTAATCAGGCGTAGAATATTGTTTATTATATAATGGGATTGATGTACACTCTTTCAAATGATATATCAATATAATGAAAACTCACACCAATGAGTAAAACATCAGATCATAAAATATTTTGACATGACATTTGGGATACATAAAATCTACGCAACTTCTCGGGCCTCTTCACCAGAGCCTTTCTCCTGACATTGTTTTCCTCATTTCGTAGAAAGTCTGTAGACCCTTTATTTTATGACAAATATATTTAACGGATTTTTTTTTACCTAGCTGGTTTCTATTAAATTTTTTTTATTGATAAAATCGGGTCAATCGAGAGGATTTATATACTATTCGAATCGATGCAATTGATGTGAAGATGAGGTATTAGATGGAATGGTCTACTTGAATAAGATAATACATTTTATTTCTATTGTGAGGAAAAATATACCCATGATTGTGAAAAATTCTTAGTTCGACATTTGAATCGCGCGACTTAGAACTGATACATCACTAACTTTTGCTAAAATCACCGTAGAACCATGATCTAACTTGAAAAGCTTGGCGTTGACTCACCTCTATCTGGCAACAACGTTGGCTTCCATGTTTTTATTACTAACCATAAAGTTATCACATGATATCACAAATTCACATATCAGAATTGCATATAATCCATCATACGCTTCCATAAAAAGCAAATAAACCCTGTCTTATGCGCCATAAATACAGGCATGATCATCGCTATATGAGCATAACTTGCTTTCCACTGGCCAATGTCTAAAGCTCGTGTCGAGATATAAATGTAAGTATATAGTGTCACCCGTTCTAATGGTGCCATCTCTAGCGTACAGTATACCTTGTATAGTATAAATCTGTATTGTACATCTTATTAACTGTGCACATTTATAGTCTATATCAATTTAACATAACTGGATGAATCCAGAAGAGGAATGTAGATCATTATAGTGAATGTATTCGACAGTAAATGAATCAGATAAAGAAGATCTCATTTATTACATGGAAAATATCTTGGTTTATACACTAATGAATCTAAATGAATTGATAGGGGGGGTTTAAGGTGAAGTGTGAGACATGGTATGATTTAGAGAATTAAACAATAAATTGTATCCATTGTCCATTGACATGTCATGTTGAGTTATAAACATGGAACATGATCTATTGAGATATGTCCCTGGATTGCGCTCAGTTTCGAGTTTACTTGAGTTTGACTTCCGGTTGGGAAATTGACAAACCATTCTAGGCATGGCATCTTTTTATAATTGTTCTTTTACTATTTCTAACGATATCAAGCTGTATCATACTGTATCGGATTCCCTATTCTCTCGTTAAAATATATACAATACACGGCTTATTGACCGTCAGCATTGTAGAATGAAAAAATCATAATTTCACGCACTTTTTAAAAGGATGAAGCTCTTAATTGATTAATGAATGAATGTAATATCATCGTCGTTTATGTCAACGTTACAAATAGTGACACCGACAGTTTTAACATGGAACATGATATCAGTTTAGCGGGAAGATGTGTACTGTGCCAGGTCTTGAAAAGGGGGTACAGAAGCAGATGACTGTACATAGGGCCTTTAACTGCATTTTTTTTCGATGCAAGCTTAGCATCAATTTTCCCTCAATGTAAAAAAACAAAACTCTAAACCTTTCTCAAGAGACCAAATCCAAGGCTGCGAACCGTCTAATTTTATAATTTATTAGAAATACCGTAAACATGCTCTGTAGGAATGTATAAATGAAAGATTCAGTCCATGGCATAGTCTTTAATTGAGAATGAGACACCTCGTTGTTCTGGTTTACATCCGCAGTAACATTTGTTTATGTGAGATCATCTTGCATGTTTGGTCGTCGATATACGGAAATTTCTGGAAACTGCTGCGGTTTGCTACAATTTTCAATATACTTTAACCATGGAAGCTTCAAAGGATTATTGTATTTGAGAGTAAACATCTGATGTGTTAGTAACATTTGAATAGTCTTGATTCTAAAGTGATGCAGTATAGCTTTGCAAGTCATTTCTACTTTTTTACATACAAATAATCATGCAGAGGAAGAGGCTTTATATCTAGCAACAATTATAGTTAAGTAACATTATTGCACAAGTCATAATGCAAAAAAATTATACGATAATACTGCCTTTGCCTGACCCATGGTAAGTTTTCACTCTAATCAAACGTAATCTAGATATCTAAAAACTACTTTTTAAGCATGGTTTTCAACGTCATTTCCTTCAGGCATTTTACCCGATTTAGAAACATGTCGAATAGCGATATCATGCAAGAAAAAACTTTTCATTCAACATGTTATAAAAAGGTCGAATGTAGTGTGCAACACCTCCTGCTGTATTTCTTTTTGCTTCTACAAACTTAAAATGAATCTACTTAATAGTTTCATTTTAGGCCTATTGGCTTCAACAGCACTAGCGCTTGAAATAAATAACATCATCGAATACAATGTTGTTGGTTTGCTCAACCAAAGTGAGACAATGGGCGTTACAGTAGACAATGCTACTTATCCATTGAAAATACGTAGCAATGATACGAGGATCTTACACTCTGGAATGGCACCAACAGCTAAATCAGGTTACAACTATGTTCGAATCTATCCAAATAACACTGTAGTTAAAGAATCCTTCAAGCGAGCACCGGTAATTCAAAATACTGTAAACGAGTTCTTCAATCGTACATGGAACAACTATTCCATTGCCCAATTTCCCCAAATCTATCCGCCCTTGGCTTCCATCAAGCGTGTAACATCTCAATTGCATAAGGAAGGCCAAATTCCGTCCATTCATATTTCGGGTAACCAGACTTTATTTGATAAAATGCATGGCAACAGCACAGCGGATCTGTCTGTCATGTCTAATGTTTCTTATGTCAGTCTCAATGACAGCTTGTTCTATCAAGATGTTGAAGTATCTCTTGCAGGTCGTAGTTCTCGTTGGTTTCCTAAACTATCTTACAATCTGAAGTTGGATAAGAAAGACAGACTGTACAAGTATAGAAGAGTCAAGCTTAGGGCCCTTGCAACTGACCCGTCATACATTCGTGAGCAACTCGCTTACGATATTGTAAAATCCGTCGGCCTCGCCTCTTCAGAGTTTTCATTCGTACGTGTCTTCATGAATGATCAGCCGTTAGGTCTCTTTGGCATCATTGAAACATTCCAAGATCCATGGCTGGCGAATACTTTTGCTAATGGAAGTAATAGCTATGAAAACGGCTATCTTTATCAAGGAGTTTTTATGAGTCCTCAATCTGCTGCTCAAGGCCACATATCTGATTTAAGTTACATTAGCAATGCCACTGCTTATGGCGATGGTCAGTACAAAATTAAGCAAGAGGCCTCCAAAGGAGACAAGGTTAATTGGGAACCTTTACAAGACTTTACAAAATTCATCTCCACTGCTCCTACTAATCAAAGCGATTCTGTGGCTACATGGAAAAAACATCTGGATACTGATTCATTTTTGAGATCGTGAGTATATATTAGGCAAGCCATGTAAATTATCAGGGAAACTAACACACCGGCGTGTTTTATCAGAATGGCTCTTGAGGTTCTGCTCGGTTTCGCAGACGGCTACTTTGCAATGGCAGACAACTATTACGTCTATCAAAATTTGAAAGCAAACAACTACATATACATTCCTTCAGATATGGATCTAACTCTGGGATCAACCATGTTTAACCTAACACAAATGTGGAGCGGTAACTACAGCACCTTCCCTGGAATAGAAACAAGACCCTTGATGGAAAAAATACTTCAGGTTCCTCAGTTCAATAAGCAATACAACGAATTGCTATTAAACTTTACAAATATGCTGATTAATCCGAACAAAACCAATGACCGTATTGATGATTTGGTGGATATGCTTCAAGAAGATGTTGCTTGGGACAAGACTATTCCTCGTATAGGTAGCAACATTTTTGGACAGATCGATCCTACTGCAGCGGGTAATGATACATCTAGCATCTTGGGCGCTGTTTTAGGATCTGCCATTCCCATGAATATGGATCCAGCTACCGCGGCTAACATGGCAAAGCGAATCAACGCCAGCATCCCGTTCATGACAGCAGTTGATGGGCCTACAGGATATATCTCTTTAGCCGGTGTCAAAGAGTGGATTAGCATCATATCTCAAAATGTCACTAGTTTTTATCAGTCTTGAATAAAGTAGAAATTTGCATATATCATAAATGAGGTGCAATTTATAGTAAGGATATATTTTCGCAAAGAAAGTATATATGCAAACTATCTGGAAATGTTCAGATTGTCCATCTCCTTTGTTAGCTTGCTTTTAAATCGAGCTTTGATAATTTCTTGGTCTGTCCAGCCATTAAACTCATCTACTGAAGAAACGTCGTCAGACTCTTCATCAGAATCGAAAGTATTGGTGTGATCTTCCGTATCGAATTCGTCATCCGAGACATGGCGATGATCATCAATAAAAATGGCAAAGACTTCATCGTGTAATCCATCTACTGACGATAAAGACGAGGATTCGCTCGAATGTTTCTTTTGCTGCAATGGTGGCGAGGATGATCGACTCTGGTTAACTGATGAACCAGAGGTTTTTCTTGGATGGTTTTTAAGACTGATATTAGTGCTGCTCCCGTTCAGAGTAGTCATAGACAGCCCTTGATGTCCATTGGAATGCTTAGGCGTCGTGGGCGTACTTTTCTGTGCGCCTCTATTAGATTCCACTATAGCAAAAGACTTTTGTCTCTGTCTCTTATTCCAATGCAAACATTTTGATAGTGAATTGAACCAGTCAGTAGCTTGATCCTGCTTACACACAGTCGGGAACGAGTACTTTGAAGCATTGACCTTGATATGATCTCCTTCTACAGTGCGCAGAGCCGTTGAATTAATCTTGTTATTTCTTTTCGTGTCTATTAGATATACGCGACTTACGTTTTAACTCAATCCTTCCTCGTCCATCAAAACTAGCCCAGGCGGTAGTCCGGGAATTAAATGGTACGCAAATACGCAGCTCCATGGAATCAGGCACTAAAGTGGGTCTGAATGAAAGGGTGTGTGGACATATCGGTGTGATTAGTGTAGCGCGTATTTCCGGGTGTGTTAAAGAGCCATTTGCAGACAACTAAAGCATATGCATACAAGATTAAGCTATCGTGTCACCATCGGTATATACTTGTACACTTACGGAATATGCTGTACTACCCGTAGGCGTGGATATGGCTAGCCCATCTGCTTGGACTGTAGTCAAATGTTTGTTGTCTCCAAATAACTCTAATAAGCTCATGTATGGGCTTGGCCCTCTATCAATGACCAAGTCATTTATTACTTGATATTTCTCCACAGGTACTGTTGTAAAGCAGGGTATTTGTCTCTTCTCTGCAAATTCATCCTCGGTCTCGTCTAGTTCTTCTTCTGTTCCATAGTCCTCCCCATCTACTTCGCCAAACTTTTTAAGGTGTTTCTTTTGTTGTTTTGCTGTACACCAATCTCCAATTTTGATTTTTCCAGTAATGGGATTACGTGAAACATTGCGCAGGTTGACAGACTTCTTTTGATCCTCACTTTGATACTCTCTTCTGTATACTGTGCAGGTTAATCTCCCTCTTAAATTAACTCTCATGCCACTGTCCATCACTTTTGTGAGATACATGTCGAATTTCTCAAAATCAAATGGAGTAAGAAATCCCAGTGATCCTAGATGGAAAGGAATGACAGGTGGGACATAGGTTTGAAATAGCCATGATGCAAACAATACAGTGCCATCACCGCCGAGCTATTGGCATAAACATTTGATTTAGATTGATTACCTTTTTATATACTTGTAATGTCCTCTATATATAAATGATATGCAACTTACGGTGACGATGAAATCGAACATTTTCGGTTGAATTGCACACAACTCAGGGGTCCAAAACTCCAATCTCTCTTCTGCTTCTGGATAATGCTTTAAAATTTTCTGATATTTGAAGCGTCTGGAAGACTTCAGCTTTTCATCGACGAATCTGATAAAAAAAAGTTTTAAAAATCGACATTTAAGGAGTTTGGCTTTTTTTCACTAATTACACTTTGACGCCTTGACACGCTTTCGATGTTTTCATAAACCAAAGTGCCAATTCTCTTGTTATGCTAATCAAGGAGATATCTCCAGGCTTAGTTATCACCATAACAGTCTTTGGATTGTCCCATTTGACCTTGGTTTTCCCTAGTTTCCAACTATAGTTGGTATTATACCACAAATGTTATAATACTGGTAACCTACCAATTTTTTTAGATACCTCACGTACTACTTCTGCTGTGTCTGATAGTCGATCTGTATACGAAGTTTCAAGAGCTAGTTTTGTGGTTTTTAAATTCATAGTTTCCACAGATAGCGGTTGATTTTCCATTTTGTAGTGATAGAGACAAGAGAGAGAGAAGGAAAAGGTGGGGAAAACCCTGCAAAATGAGATTGTCCTTTTTAAATAGCGAAGATGTTTGTATGAAAGTGAAGATAAAACAATCATACATATCGTTGCACTAGCTTAATTGTAGAGTTTCTTGTGGAGTAATGGTTTACTTTCTTACAGCCTTTGCAATTGCTTTTTCACGCTGACTCTGCACCTTTTTTAAATTTTGCAGCAGCCTATCACAACGTAGCAACTATAGTCATCGCAACCATTATATAATCAGGACAAAGAAACAAATTGAATACCAACAGCAAGGCGTATATACCAAACAGCAGTTTAATAATAATGGCAAACTTATTCATAAAAGATTTATTCATAAAAGATTTGAGCATATATATAAAAGATTTAGTCATAAAAGATTTGTCCAAAAGAGATTTGTCCAAAAGAGATTTTTCCATAAAAGATTTAATCATAAGAGATTTTACATAGCAGTTGTTATTTCAAAGATGTTCACAAAAGAAAGGCAGTTAATTGATAGTATAGACCTAGAAGGGAGCATTTTTGAATGAATGAAATGGTGAATACATGATTTTCCATTCCTCAAAATGATAACCATCAATATCGTATGAGTTGGATGACCAAGGAGCGTAGTTAGGCTTATTGCTTGGAAGAGAAGGAAGATGATTTTTGATAATATCAATAACATTATCGTTGTATCTTGTCTCTTTTTTCCATGGAATATATTTTGCCGCGTTTGCCATCACAGACTTAGATTTGGTTGGTTTACATTGATAGACGATTTTAACGTTACTAGGCGTAAAAGATGACAATATCACACTTTCAAATATCTGATCCATAAGGCCTTCCGTGTATATACCAGGTTCCAAAATACACAATCCAACAAGACCTAGTGTTGAACCATCATGATCCACATTTAACTTTAAATCATTCTCTAGCAATTCCAAACTAATGTCAATCTTTCCCTTTACGGTTTTGTCTAAGAATTTTACATAATTTCTGAATTGAAGTAGATAGACTTGGTAATTGGGGCTAGAAACTGTAATATCGTGGGTTTGAAGATCTAGACAGAGATCCGTCAACTTGTTCCACCAAAAATCACTCTCGTTTTCCGTTTGTGATTCAGGAACAGTGTACTTTAATTTCAAAACTTCCAATGCTGGGTATTTTTCTTTGAAACATTGAACTGCAGAGGCAGGAATCTCGTTGGGCATAGCGACATCAAGCTCTTTTTTATTGCAATCATGCTCTGTTTCTCTGTTGAAGCGGTTGTCTACAAGAACAGAACAGGAAAAAATCAATGAGTTTTTTTTCTAGGTATATCTGTTTAGTATTTCAAATTACCAGTGAGACAAAGGTCTTTTGATTCTGTCATTGTTGTCTTTTGATAAATTTAACGTGTGTTGCTTCGAACAAATCCAACACCCTTATATATATATAAATTACCAGCTCATTAACCGGCATTGTGCTCAATCAACCCATGGCCTTAAATATAGAATATAGACAAGTTTGTATCTTGTGACAAGAAGGAATATGCTCAATGTGTACTGTACTCATTGATAATCCTATGTAAATTAAAATTAGAAATACTTGTACAATGAACCATATAGTGTCCAGCAGCGCAGATATACAATGTCGTTGGCATCAGGACATAGTTATATTTACACAGGAGTCGTTTTTAAGCCAAAAGATGCTAAACAAAGGAAGCTGAGTAATTAATTACAATGCACTTTTGCGTAAATGGTCCCACTGTACAAAAATCGCAATTCAGACTATAGGTGATGTATCAGTTTCACAAAAATGGATGCCAAGACCAAGAGCTACGTTTTATTATGTTTTCGCAAGAGAAATCAACGCTTTTTTGCAATCAAAACCGAATTTACTACATCATTGAACGGATGCAAGACAACAACAGTTTCAAATCCGCAAGCGTTCACCTGCCATGGTTCGATAGAAGGGTACAATAATTTTCGCAAAGAGTGAGCACTGCGGACCATCAGATGTGACCCTGATCTCATGCTATTTCCGATTTGAGCCAGATAATCCATTTTTTCTTGTAGATCTCGACCGACGAGTGCTCCCAGCACGACTAGATCCGCATGATTAGCAGAATAATCGGCAGCGTCCATTATGTGCTGCTTGAATCCATTGGCAATACCAAGTTTTTGTAAGAGCGCATTAGACACAATTATTGATTCTTCATCCCTATCAATATTATATATCATCACTTGAGCGTCGGGGAAAGTTGAGGTCAATTCCTGGTACATCAAAATAGGCGATAATGGAAGGGGGCCACTACCGATAAACACAATGTTGTCCAATGTAGCATCTACACCATGAAGAGCAGAAATTTCGAGCTTGACCAAATCGACATAGTTTTGATAATACACAAATTTTGATAACTTGGGATGCTGGTCCCTGCACAGCTTATTTGCCCAGCCAAGTTCTAGAAAGTATTCGCCTTGAGAAGCCATGGCGCGCAAAGTTGGAGTTATTGTGACAATATGGCTGTCTCTGAGAACAGCCTTGACAGTCTCGTTATCATATTGAAAGGTACAGATAGTTACCAGTTTTGTAAAGAGAGAATTGACATGATCACCCGGTATCAAACAGTCAAAGTTGCTCAATTGATGATGGATGTGGCATATTTCATTTATCAAGGAAGAAACACTACTACTTGTCATTTTTTGAGCTGCGTGGTCATTGCAAAAAGCTTCAGCTTCAGTAGCAATGGAGCATGACGAATGATGGACCATAATAATCTACTGATGTAGGGTAAAGAGAGATATCTACATCTACCTTATCTTTTTATATAAGCAGACAAAACGGACAGGAACCCGTTAACTATTTATTTTCAGAAAGAGACACAACGTCCTCTGATCCACTTGGTGTTACAACCATGTAAACAGTTAAAATTTCTGCTCCATTCAGTGTCACTCTTGTATGTAAAATTTTTGATAGCTATGAAAAGGGGAGTGAACGGTATACTATAGATGCTATATGCTATTGATTTTGTATTACTTGGATGCTTTTACGATCCCTTTCTCTTCTTTCTCTGAAGCTCTTTGTGCTCTGTTTCTTTCTGATCCCTTGTAAAGAAAGAGCGTATTCTTCAGTCAAGCTGGTAGATGAATGTTGCTGTTGTTGTAATAATTCGCTGCTGTTAATAGTGCTCATTTTTCTTATTGCACCTGTACTGCTTCTTTTCCAACTTTGATCTTGATTATATTTGCCCAAATTCGAGCCAGAAGAGGCAGCAACAGCGGCCGTGGCAGCAGCAGCAGCAGCAGAAACATTGTTGGCTGAGGCCGACCTGCCTCTCCAAGGAAGATTGTCAAACTCGTCAGGATTACTTGCAGTGGAAATCCGCGTTATCGGTAATACATCGCCTTGATCTGCTCCTTCAAAAGCAGGCTTAACCCAATCCGGCGGATCTCCAACTGTCATTGTTATGGGATCTTTGAATCCCTCGTATTTTTCAAATATTGTGAAATCAAAATATTTGAATTTCTCCTCAATCATCACCAAGTCTTTTTCCTGTTTACTCAGAACTATGTTCTCGTCATGTTTCCTGCTGGGTTTGCTCCTCCTTGTCGTTTGTGCCGTCAGCGGCGATTCTTCCAGCAGTAATTCCTCCAGATCAAAAGTTATATCGAAATTGTTTTCTGTGGCCGGCTGAAATGGTGGTGTTATTTGCTTAGACTCTAGCTTATTCCATTGAATTGACCGAAAAAATGGATGTCTAACTAGTGCTGCCCATCCTGCATCGCCATAGCCTAATCGCTTATTGGGGTTCACCTCCAAAAACTGCAAGCCGAATATACACAAGTTAACATTTAATCTAGTTTGTATGCACTTCTTACCCCTTGTATTACTGAAAGACATTCACCCGATACTTGACGGTCCTTGGTTGGATAATTAACGTGCCCTCTTCTGATAGCAGCATGTAATTCTTCTGTTGTGTTACATTCAAATGGCCTCTAGTAGTCATTATTAGCATACATCCAAAATGCGCAATATCCGTCGTCCAACCTTGCGATATATGCATTCGTACAATGTCACTCCTAGGCTCCACCAGTCTACGGCTTCATTATACCCGCCACCCTTGTAAACTTCAGGCGCTACAAGAACCTCAATTTGTCAATAATGCATTGCAAGAAATAGAGTCAATGTGCCCTTTACCAATATAGTAACCCGTTCCTGAATTTGAAGTCAACATTCGATGTGCATGAAGATGCGTTGCTATGTTGAAATCTGCCAAATGGACATGCCCTTGGTCGTCCATCAGTATATTGTGTGGTTTTATATCTCTAACAAAACATTGGTCATAAATGCGCTGCTCTTTCCATTGCAATTTGTTTGTCATGTACCTGTGAACTACTCTTTTCAAGTGGAGGTATTTAATAGCCGCTGATAGTTCAGCAAACCAAAACCGAAGGACATCCTCTGAAAAGAAAGGTTGGCGTGATAAGTGGAAATGCAAATCACCACCAAGCCTAAGCAAATCGACAAAGTAAGCCTATCGTGTAATACACATACAAGAAAAAAAATACTTGCATTAGATCTGTCACCATGTACATGTAGTCATCATCTTGAAATGCAAATCGCAGTCGACATAAAAAGGGGTGATCCAACTGTTCCAGAATGACTCTTTCTCGTACGATGTTCCTCGCTGCGTCCATCCGAATACATTCATCTTTGTTGATGTATTTCAATGCGTAAAGCTGTCGAGATTCCCGATACTCCACTATTCTAACCTATACAGTGCATCTTTGTAAGACAATAAAAACGAAACGTGTTTTATCTGTTTACCTTGCCAAATGCTCCTCTACCAACTATTCTCATTAATTTAAAGTGAGATAGATTTACAGCTACATGTCTATCATTATTAGATCTCTGTTTTCAGGGGGGTTTTTTTTTTCATTTGTTCATTTTGCCTCTTTACCTCGCTCGTCTTGTTCCTCGGAGCGAATATTACTGCCACCAAGGGCAGTTGCTATTAGACCTGAAAAGAATCGAATTTTTGTAAGGCTAAACTATGACTATGATGTAGAACAAATATTTGAATATTTGCTCTCTTTTTGAACAATTTTCTTTCTGTAAAAAACACACAAGTTGAAGTAATCAGTGGGTTATCAACTTTTTTTGATTGGAAATAATCGGTTATTCAATACTTGCAAGAGGATGATGAGAGAGAGAAGAAATAGGGGTCCCCATCACTTTTATTTCTCAACAACTATCAAAATGTTGAAAACTAGCAAGCTATTATCATCATCACAGAGGTCATTCATCAGCAGGCAAACTATATCTGCAATTTCTAGTCAAAAGAGATATCTGGCAACTGAGCAGAAACCACCACCATTACCACAGCAATCAACACCTGAAAAATATGGTCAATTCCGTAGTCCTCCAACGTCCTTGGGTGTCAATGATCCTCCCGTAGTTGACCACAACAATTGGCTGCAAAGAAATAAACAAAAGCTTCGAGACTTTGTTGATTACGAGAAGGCATTCGCTGCTCATGCAGCTGAACGTAGATATTTGTAAGTTTTGCGAATGTATGTTTTGAAAGCATGATTTTTAAAGGATTTTATCAGAGTTGAAGAGGCTACAAGGTCATATTTTGCTGATGTTCATGGTAATAACAGATACTGCATAAATAATATATATATATATATGTATACATATATATTTTTAATAACTAGATGACTTTAGAAATGCGTCAACATGGTGGCAAAATGTATTTCGCCAGCTCTCAACTGCTAAAGCCTGAAAAGGCAGGGTACATGCCAAATTTCGAAGCACAAGATTTATCACGCCAGAAGATCAACACCACCGAGAAGCTGCTTGGAAAGATCACACTGATGACATTTGTATACGCCAAGTTTGGCGAGCCTCATGTCAATACATTTATACAGCCGTTTTTAGAGAAATTCAAGGACCACAAGGACATCCAAGTAGTGGAAGTCAACGTACAGGAAAACATGTTGAAGCAGTTGCTCTTAAAAGCATTTATCCCCAGCATCCGCAAAAATCTGCCTATCGAACGCAAAGACAATTACTGCTTAATCTTGAAGGACATTAGTAGAACTAGAAAATGTCTGGACATGACAAACCAATATATCGGATATTCGTTCCTAGTAGATGAAAATTGCAAAATTCGATGGACAGCGCATGGAGAAGCAACGTCTGAAGAAGTCGGCAACATGTTGGCAATGACGGATTATTTGTACGATAAAAAACTCGCTAGTGAACAATAAAAAAAATTTGCAGACGAGGGTTATTTTTTATTTAAATGATCTATTTTTTGAACAAGATCCATTATTTGGCTTTTATACATTTCTTTGACATCTTGGAGATCTGCTTTCAGTTCCTCAACCTCTTCGGCTTTTTCACCCAACAGTTCCAACAACGTTTGGTATCGGTCATTCAATTGTTGGAGCTGCTCTTCCAGATGAGTCGTTTTCTTTGCTTGTTTTCGCAATTGCTCCATTTCCTGTGTCATGCTTAACACCTCCTCTGATAGTTCTTCCCGGGATTGCGACGAACTTAATAGCTGCGTTTGATAAAAGCTTAGTTGATTCTCTAATTGACGGATATTGGCTTGAAGCCTCTCGACTAGAATGGAAGAAACAACTGCAGGTGTTGTCGAGCTGCTGTCAAAACTCGATCTCGAGCTGATACTTGGCGTACGCACATGTTTGGTTTTATTGATGGGAATGTCTTCGTTTTCATGGTCTAATGTGGGAGTGGAGGATGCTGACGAAGCTGCTGCTTTGAGCTTAATTTCAAACTGTTTCCTTTCTTCATTCAATCTTTCTTTCATTAAACGTTGGTATTGATTCTTCAGCCCCTCCTGATCTCTGGCCTCTTTATCACTTGACTCTTGTTTTTCCTTGACAAAGATTTGAATGCGCTCCTCCAAATCCCTCTTAACCACACTGTCAGCTTCTATCTGCGCTTCTAGAGTGTTCATTTGTGAGCGACGTTTGTCCAATTCGAATTCTGCTTGTTCGCATTTCTCATTCAATGCCTTCAAATCTTCTCGCAACTTTTCACTCTTGTCAAAAACCCGCTGACGCTCATCCTCTGCCGCCTGCATGCGAATAATCATGCTACAATGAATCGTATCAGTTTGGTTAAATGCGCATATCTGCGTACAAACCTCTGCTCAGCCTGATCTCTGGTTTTGATGGCCGTTGCATGTTGGCTTTGTAACTCTTCGATTTGGCGCAGTAAAGGAGCAGTTGCTTCATCCACACTGGCAGTGATATCATCCACTCGGTTGTCAGATTGTTGCAATTTCGTCTGCATGCTGGCCAGTTCCTGCCTTAACCCATCTTCCCGGAGACCTGCTTGTTCCTCCACTGTTTGAAGAGTAATTTGGAGCTCCCTAATCTCTTTTCTCAGCTTGTTCTCCAGTGATTCAGCGCTTTCTTTCAGTTTAGTCAATTCTTTGTGCAATCTATCGTTTGCTTTGATTTCTTTTTCCAGGGCAGCAGCATTGACCTGCTCTGCTTCTAATTTTGCCTTGTTACGCTCTTCTTCCATGGTATCTTGCGTCTTTTTAAGCGATGCCTCTGTCTCTGCCAGTTTCTTTTGATTCACTAATTTTTCTGACTCGAGTTTGTTGATGTGCTTTGTTTGTTGTTCTGTCAAATCCTGCAGCAACTTGACAGAGTCCTGCAGCCGTTTTTCATTTTCTGTCTGTTTGGTTCCCTTTTGAGATGCTTGCGACAGATCTGCTGTTGCTTTTTCCAGCTTTTTGCTTAATTCGGCAAAGTTCTTGTCGGTCTCTGCCTTTTCTAGTCGCAACTTTTTGATTGTGGTCGAGTGTTTGAGCTCTACTTTTGAAAGCTTCTCTCCTTCATGTAGCAAGCCCTGGATTTTCTCATCTTTCGCAGCCATCTGTTTTTTGAGATCGTCTAGTGTCGCTTCCAGCCGCTTGACATTTTTTTGAAGAGCTGCAGGTGATCCAGCCTGAGAATTTTCCCCTTCGCTTTGCTTGATTTTAGCATCCAATTGATCTATTTTGGATTGCAGGCAATTCTCTTTTTTCTCTGCATTTTCTTGCAATTGCTGCATCTGATCATGGAGTTTCGTTATATTTTCCATTGCTTGTATTAGTTGGTTTTCTCGCTGTTCAAGGATCCGATCCTTGTCGTCTCTCTCGCTCGATTCAAGCTTGGCTCTCGCAGATCCAGTCCTTGCATCTGTAATCGTGAGTGTCGTATCCTCGGCAGCTGGAGGCTCTGTCGCTAAATTTTGTTGAGCAATGTCTTTCACTACCGCTATTTCTGTTTTTGTAGTTTTGGTATCGTCTTTTGTGCCAATTTTTCGAGTTGATGTCTCTTCATTCTCATTCTGTAACGGATCTTCAAACGAAGCATCTTGTACCGTCTCTGAAATTGAAGCCTTATTGTCCCCTGAGTCATCAGCAGCTAATTCTGGCTGCTCTCGGTCTATGCTGTTCCTTTTCTCATCGTCTGCGTGTGTCCTGTTCTTCAATGGCTCCTCTTTCTCTTGTGGCAGTGTTTCTTTATCCTCCACTTCCGTGCCAGCATGGATTTCTAGATTTTTCTCCGTAGGATTCAGACTGTTTTGAGGAGGCTTGCCAGTACGCTTTGAATTATCTGCAATTACAGCTGCTAATCGGCTCGATAGATCTAAAGTAGAACGAGGTTCGATAGGGTTTACGGCAGGAGGCTCGGCCTGCTTCTCCACAGCAGCATTTTGTTTTCGAGGCTTTTCAATGGTAGTAACCATACCGCTGATAGGATCAACGTAGGTCTCTGTTTCCATATCTTTTTTTCCCCCATCATAAACTGTTAATAAAAGACACACGTTTTGCGTATGGCATGAAGGCTTACCTTTAATGTTTGTGGCGGATAGTTGTTGTTGTTGTTGCTGCGTCGCCGGTTGCTCCAGTAACGAATCAAATGTAGTTTCGACATTTGAGATGGCTTGTTTGAAATAACCTCCCCACCTTGAGGTAGCGTCATTTGAGCCGAAAAACCCACTCATAATCAATATGTGTTGTAGCTAGCAAGAAGTAGAAGAGAAACAGAAAGTACATAGCCCGGATGGGATTAAAAAGCTCCACACAGCCAATAGAAAGGGGCTCTTGTATGTGCATATATACCAGTATGGATAGAGTAAATCTTGCTGGGCAAAAAAGTTATGAGTGCAGTTTTGTGCCGTCTCAAATGCACAGACTCGTTGTGGCTAGGATTGCTAGATGTATCATCTAAAGCATAACTTCAAAGCGTTTTTTTTTACACGAATATCATTGAGATCTGACCCATTTTGCAAACAGGATGTGTTTGATTTTGGTTTACCGCTGCAAAAAGTAAGACGATAAAAGGGCAGGGGCAGTAGGCATTTGAAGCTCTTTAACCTTTTCGTATATTCCTTATGTTTCGCAATATCGTCCGAAGCAGCAATAGATTAGCCCTGGCTCAACGCAGCGCAGCTAGTAGACTCTACTCTACCGCTCCTCCAAACAAGCCAAACAGGCCAAGCGTCGCTGCCATGTTGGCAGTTGCTTCCATGGGATTTGCTGCATATTATCAAATTGTTCAATCAAGAGAAGGAAATAGTAAGTATTTCATGGTAATTTCAGATCTGCAGCTTTAAAAAAAATCATATCTAGCTATGCCTAGAAGAAAAGAATTCACCACAGCGCAAGAAGAAGAGGCGCTGAGACAAAAGAAATTAGCTGAAGTCAAGGCCAAGCGAGAAGCTCAACAATTGACACCTATTCCAGCTTTCTCGCCAGAGGAAGTTACAGTCGTCTTTGTTTTGGGAGGACCTGGTGCTGGAAAAGGAACGCAATGTCAGAATCTGACCAAGGATTATGGATTTGTTCACCTATCAGGTAAAAATAAGTAAATGTGGTATTTTTGGCTGACCGAGACATGCTAAATCCTTTCTGTGCGTAACAAAAACCAAGCTGGCGATCTTTTGCGTTCTGAACAAAAACGCGAAGGCTCCAAATATGGAGAATTGATCAACAACTACATCAAAGATGGATTGATTGTTCCCATGGAAGTTACGATTGCTTTATTAGAGCAGGCTATGAAGGAAGCCATGAAGGAGGGCAAAGGCAACAGATTTTTGATCGACGGCTTCCCTCGCAAAATGGACCAGGCCATCAAATTTGAGGAAGTTGTGGTGCCATCCAAATTGGTGCTTTTCTTCGAGTGCCCTGAAGAAGTCATGTTACAGAGACTCTTGAAGAGAGGTGAAAACTCTGGGAGAGTTGATGATAATATTGAGTCGATCAGAAAGAGATTTGTTGTTTTCACCGAAACTAGCATGCCTGTGGTTGATGCTTACGAAAAACAAAGCAAGGTCAAGAAGATCTCATGTGATCAACCTGTTGAACAAGTATATCAGCATGTCAAGTCTATCTTTGATGACATGTTTTCCGAAAACAAGTAACCCTTTCTTTTTGACATTAATCAACATACAGTGAACGCAGCATCAAGTTGCGGGTTTAGATAAATTAAAAGTGCAGTTTTCTGTGAAATTAAATTGCGATAAAGCGAAAAGGATTTATATGATTATGAGGGTTCTTCATTTCTACACTTTTCGAATTGATTACATGAGTGTTGTGTAAAAGCTTTCGCATGTTGAATAGGAACATTGTTACATGCATCTGCAATTCTTGTCTTGAGATCTTCATCATCAGAAAACGTGCGCCTCTTGGAAAGCCTCATCCAACTCGCTTTTCACCCATTCTTGTTCAGATGGCTGAGCCTCTTGGTATTTCCGCAATGTTGTTAAAGTTTTTAAATGAAAAGGAACAATTTCTTCAACCCATTTCATAGCATCTTTGCCTTGTTCGTCATAAACTTTTCCTTGTCCTTTTTCGTAGAAAAAGTATGCACTCATATTAGCTTTGGAATAGTGATAGAAAGATTAATTTTGCAGTTTATCTCTTTTTGTAAGCATCTATCCTACTAGTAAAGTAGCACGTTTAATATAACCCAAAGGATCCTGCGTAGTTAGGATTTTGCATACTTGAGTAATGTAAGGTGTCAAGCATCTCTTATCGAATGGGTTTCCTCTACCATACAAACAACTTCAACAGGCCAAAAAACCATTTTTCTTTTGGAGAACTAAATTATTATGATAGCAGAATGCAGTTTTTATGTATTTATATGCGGCTAGTACCAGATATTAATGTTAGAACAAATATATATTGTGGTGGAGGCAGAGTGAAGATAATCATATTGCTAACTGAAACAAAGCGTCCACCAGTAGTACATATTGAAATCAGTCAAGACCAGCGAAACAAGGAATTATCACGAAAGTACAATGGACAAGCAAGGCAGATAAGGCATACGCTACTCATGATGGTTTATACACACGGAAACCAATATGCATAGTAACTCTAAGGCCCAATCACTTTCACTTAGGGCGCCAGGAGACTGAAATACGCGTGGCTACTACAAGTATCTTTCGAATACCATACATCTGAATTGAAAGTAGAAGGAGTTTGTTTATAAGGCGGAATTAAATAAAATCATTTGCAGTGGTAGAAATTTTTTTCGAAAACTTCGTCTGGTACAGTATGCATTACTGAAAAAGTGATCTAATATATTTGTAACAACTTATTTTTTATTTTCAAAGATCTATGCCAATGCCACCTACCAATCTATATCAGAACTGCTTTCTCCTAAGATATATCTGCACTTTTAACATGGAACACTCAGGGCTGGAAGGTAGGAAACAAACTAAATAAATAATCAATAGTTTTTTGAGATTTTTATAGATCTGTCTCAAAGAATATATAAAATTACAATGTTTTAATATACGAAATAGATATACAATTAAAACTGGATATATTTATTCGTATATAAAATAAGATGATTCTTCTATACACGACATTTGCCTAGACTATTTATACTTTTCAAGTACTGACATCGGTTACATGATTGTGGAATCGAGGCTTAATAAGCTTGCACCAGACAGAACCAATTACCAGCCATGTGATGCTAGTACAAGTAATCGTAAACCAGTTAATACCAGAAGGAGACAGGAAGGATAGTGGTCTTGAGAAAGAGTATAATAGCCTTGTGGTATAAAGGGTTTCTAATAAGTGTAATCACGGTATAATCCTTTGCATAATTGCGAGAGTACCCAAGCTGGATCTCAGGCACAACACCAACCCAGCAACCCACATCGCTCAGTCTTTACGTCCTGAACACACAACAGAAATTCACGGTTTTTCACTTTCATGTTAAATTACAAGGAATTAATACCTGGTTGGTCAATGGACCTATATGCCGATTCCATAAATGGTCTACACAGTGCATGGTTTAATAGATACAGTGATGCATACGTGGTGGTTAAGAAAACAAAAAAAGGGTGAATAATGAAAATTCAATAGGAATAAGCATTTATATTCATTAAATCAATTGATTTGTGTTGATTTAGGCCAACAAAATCGAAACGATTCAATAATGTTATTTGGAGTGAAATTTACTCAAGCTTTATACGCAGGGTAAGCCCTTTGCTTCTTTCTTTCTTTCTTTTTTATATTAACTTCTTAATAGAAAAAAAGCAATCAACGTATATCATGAAGAAGCCATAGACACACTGACTACGGCTGCTACTCCTGCTGCTGCCTGTGTTCGCCAATTGATTACTCCAAGCAATAATAATGTCTCGAACAGCCCTATTCTTCCTGATGGCGATGAAAATGAATCTACACAAGGCGACAACGGTGTTTATTGTGACGCTAACGAGGACAACCATACGGCTACACCCATATCGGTCCGCCCAGTTCGCAGTCCGCCTTCGATGTCAATTTCTGATGAAGCATCATTCTCAAATGAACTATTGACATCAACACCACTGTCTTTAACATTGCACGTACCGGGTCCAAATCGATTTTACGTTGATCATATTGATATCTCAGAGAGATTCTATAACATGCAACAATATGTCTTTAACTTTGTGGAAGCCAATAACTTAACCTTGGAATCTGATGTCTATCTCATTATATCGTTATCTTCAATTCTCTTATTACAAAATAACAATCGACTCCACAAAGACATGATCCCGGTTTTTGGCGATAAAATATACCAAAAAGTTCGCGAAAGCATCCTTGACTCCCTAAATATGAAGTACAAATTTCCCGGAGAAACTTTGCTTGGAATCATTGAAACTGCACAAAGCGTATACAATAAAACCAATAATCGAATCAATGCAGCAGCTTCATTACTCGGCCTAGCAAATACCGCGGATAATCCTTTAGATAAAATAAAACTTATTGTATCCGCATCTCAGCTTCTCCAATTTCTGCCTATGGATCCAACATATTCAGACATATGTGAAACAAAGCTCATTACAAGATATATTTTACATGCGATGCAACCTTTATTTGACAATCATGAGCGCATCTTGTATATTTATTTCCCGCACTTTAATTTATCTAAACCCGCAACTTGATGCTGCGTACGCTATAGATTAAACTTTTTAGCCATATCTGCCAAAAATCCATCAAAGTTTGCCCTTTTCTTTGAAAAATTCAAGAATGACTTTACTTTTACTAAAATATAAAATACAATATCTTGTAGATTTGTTATCTCTATAAAACTGTGCAAAATGTAAAAATAATCTACCGTAAAAGTGTTGCTATAAAATTGTTTCACTGAAAAAACTTCTTTTCCCTTAAAGTCAATATTTTTCAAGCAATTTTTCTAAATTAACGGTTCTGATCAATTTTTCCAGTTTATATCTTAATTTTTTTCTTACATTGTTAAAGGCTTCAAGGGCGTTTTTGCGGTGAAAAAGCGTATAATCCTTATTTTCGATTTTGGATGAGGGTGTACAAGGGGTTTTGAGCAGTTCAAAAAGAAATATTAAATTCGCTGAGTTTTAAGACTTCATGCGCTTGAGAAATGTAAAATGCTATGGCAATGGTATCAAATCCGTGGCATACTCTCTTGAATACCTTCTTTTGTACATATTAGCACTACATAAAATAGTCAGAGGATAACAAGGAATGCTCTTCATTTAAGCAAAGCAGAAAGAAATATAATTGACAGAAGAGGCTTTGATTATCAAATAGCAATTCAGTATATATGGTAATCAGAGTGAAAAAAATCTGGAGTTACCTGATTTAACAAGTATGAATGGCAGCAACTGTCTTTGTTTGAATGGTTTGTGATACATTTGTGGTCTCCGGTCATATTGAACGTTCGTGACAGTGATCCCGGCTCGAAGAGATGCATGTGCTGTAATGTCGGAAAGACAAGCACAGGCTGAGATGCGAATATCATGTCAATGGCACTGGCAAAACCCATAACAACCTTCTTCTAAAAATATCTAGCAATAATGGGTAAGATCAAGTATCATAAACAATATCAAGATGTGTAAAGAGTGATGGATTTTGACGTACTGGATGGATGTTGCAGCGAGAAAGAATCAACTAGTTTTAGATAGATGGATTGAAAAATATTTTTTCTCGATCAAGACAATCGCACCAGGCAGATTAAGACACCACTTCTTTATACAAGCTTGACATGTTGTGTTGGAACGCTCTTTTGACTATGATTTACTAACACGCATTATAGGTAAGGGACAACCTAGAGGTTTGAACGCTGCTCGTAAGCTCCGTATTCATCGTCGTGACCAACGTTGGGCCGATAAGGCCTACAAGAAGAGAGCTCTTGGTACCGCTTTCCGTTCTTCTCCTTTCGGTGGCTCCTCTCACGCCAAGGGTATCGTCCTTGAAAAGATTGGTGTCGAAGCCAAGCAACCTAACTCTGCCATTCGTAAGTGTGTTCGTGTTCAACTCATCAAGAACGGTAAGAGAGTCACTGCTTTCGTCCCCAATGATGGTTGTTTGAACTATGTTGATGAAAACGACGAAGTTTTGATTGCTGGTTTCGGTCGTAAGGGCCGTGCTATTGGTGATATTCCTGGTGTCCGTTTCAAGGTTGTCAAGGTCGCAGGTGTCGCTCTCATTGCCTTGTACAAGGAAAAGAAGGAGAAGCCTAGATCTTAAATCATCCGTACTATGTTTATTCTTTGTTTTTTTTTTCTAGTTGATGAAAGACGAAATAATAAAAATTCACAACAACTTGACAGATTTCTTATACACATATGTCATGTAAACGCATGGATTTTGGAGCAGCTATAGACCAAGATGGAAGAGCGTATAGGAGAAATTGTTTATGACAGATATTTTTTCTTTTTTTACGTAAAACATTAATGCCATGATGCCGCAATTAGACAAGTGAGCTACACGCCATCTCTGGTTTGTAACTCCAGCTCTAAGGCAGCTCTATAGCATTGCCATTTCATCCAGACACTCAAAGTCAGGTCAATATTAATTGCAGGCGTACTGAAATGTCGAATTTCTTTCAATTTGAAGCAATTTCGAGTGTCGATTATTGTGCATCAACGCCAGGAATATTATTGAGTTGTTGTCAATAGACACAAGTTTTGTCCGCATGTCGGATTGACAGAGATGTTGCACACGCATTGCAACATCTGAAAAGAAAACTAAACACTGTCAACCGTACAATTTCTGCTTTAAATTTTCGAATATACAAATATAATTCTATGCTTATTAGTAACAATCTTTTAGCAAAGCTTGAGCAGGACACTGTTCTAGTTGCATGTACTTCATTGCTTGATTGAGTTTTTTTTATTCATTTCGGGATGTTCGCTGTAGAGCGTCCCATGCATAGTGGCTGATGAACCAAGCCCAATCCCTAAGCTGATTGTTAAGCTCTTTGGAGATTGAAGCAATTAGGGATGTTACAAATCTCTATTCTCTCAATGAGACGCTTTCAAATTTGTTCTAGTACATTCGGATGTTAAAAGAAAAAGACATTATTTCATGGGCTTTTACGTCATATCATTGGCCATACGATGTAGAACACACTGGAAATTTAGGCCATTTGCATATATAAAAATCCCATGTTTGTTTCTGATTTCACTTTCTTTTCATCTTTTTTTTTTTCTTCTTCCTTTCCTTCTCGCTTTGCAAACACAAATATTCAGCTACAATGGGTAAAGATTATTATACTATTCTCGGCATTTCCAAAGATGCAGATGATGATACGATCAAAAAAGCCTATCGTAAATTAGGTATGTCAAATGAAGCAGTTTATGCGTTTGTATAGACCAAATACTAACATCTTGACAGCCCTAAAATGGCATCCTGATAGAAACAAGGATAAGTCTGATGTCGCTCATGCAAAATTTCAAGAAATTGGTGAAGCGTATGAAGTGTTGAGCGATAAAAACAAGCGTGCCATCTTTGATCAATATGGCGAAGAAGGCCTTAAAGGACGTGGTCCAGCTCCAGATGAAGGCGGTGCACCTGGAGGCTTTCCTGCAGGTGCTGGCGGCTTCCCTGGAGGTGGAGGAACCTTCCATTTCTCATCGAGCGGTCCTGGAGGTGCTGGTGGCGGCTTTCATCCTTCCGATGCTGACGATATCTTTAAACACTTCTTTGCTTCCTTTGGCGGAGGAGGTATGGGAGGTATGGGAGGTATGGGCGGTATGGGCGGCATGGGCGGCATGGGCGGCACGGGATCCAGGGGAGCCAGAGGAGGCATGGGCGGCATGGGCAGTATGGGTAGCGATGGTGGTATGCCCGGCGGTTTCTCATTTAGCAGTGGCGGCGGCATGCCTGGTGGTGGTGGTCGTGGTTTCGGACAAGCTCAACAATACGAAGATGAAAAACCTCCTGCCATCAAACGTCCTCTCCCTATCTCTCTTGAAGACCTGTACAAAGGTGCTGTCAAACGTCTAAAGGTTACTCGTAAAATTCGCGACGGGGCTACTGGTCATCCTACCTCCACAGACAAAATTTTGACTATCAATGTGAAGCCTGGCTGGAAAGCGGGCACGAAAATTAGATTTCCTGGCGAAGGCGATGAGCTCGAGAATGGCCAAACCCAAGATATTGAGTTTGTAGTCGAAGAAAAGCCCCATAATGTATTCAAACGTGAGGGCGATAATCTTCGTATGACCATCTCACTCACTTTGGTCGAAGCTTTAACTGGGTTCCAAAAAACCATAAAAACTCTAGACGATCGTACCTTGAGCGTCAATAATACCAAATCCGTTATTCATTCTGGACAAGAGTCGCGTGTTCGCAATGAAGGTATGCCTAATTCCAAGACTGGCGGAAAAGGCGACTTGATCATTACCTACGATGTAAAGTTCCCTACTTCCTTGACAGAAACTCAAAAGGAAGCTGTCAAGAAAGCTCTTTCTTAGATCCGATCTTTCGCACACGGACACACCCTCTCACACATTTACGCTCATACACACTCACATTTTCATAATATACGTACGCATCATTTATATATATTCATATATAATCACTAATGTTAGATATCTCTCCTTTGACTTGTCTTTTTTTTCCCCTTCATTCATATTCAATGTATATGTATATAATAAAGATAATGTATTTTTTCTTGCACACATTTGATGTAGCTAAATAGCTTTTTACAATATAGCATGATGTCTAAGAATCGTTTGTGTCCAGGGAGGACCTGGAAATCTTGATCCTTTCCAGAACATTGAAAATGCACTCGGGGCTCTAGTTCGGTATCTGTAAATTCCTTTACTTATCACAGTGCTGCTTATAAACAGAGGAGATCAGTAATGTTGAAGCGTTAAAGCCAGACTAGAGAGAGTTCAAAGCTTTTGTTGGAACCCAGCCTCATGGTTTTGTATGCAGGCTATTCCCACCTTTTCTCTCCCTCTCTCTCTCCCTCTCTCTCTCCCTCTCTCAAGGAACGACAGCAACCTATGGACAAGTTACCAAGAGAGCTGCATTTATACATTTTATCGCATCTCAACTTTAAAGACAAGCTGCAATGCAATTTGGTTTCGCAGCAGTGGCATAATCGGCTGAAACACAACATATTATACAACGCACTTTTATTCAGAAACCCTGACCATCTAGGGCAAGCAATCCAGTTTTTCAGCAGCAAGATGTTTAAGCTCTCGGTGCACCGTGTTGATATGTCCCTGTGCGAGCTGCCAATATCGTCGTTTATAAAACTACCGCTTGTTTTCCCTCGTCTTAGACACCTCCAAATTGCAGATTTTGATCCTAAATTCAAGTCTGCTCGACGTTCTCTGGAGGAGGAAGCAGCCATCATGGACTCGTTTGAAAAAGGAGTGCAGAAATTCGAGTATCTTGAAGAAATCGTCGAAAAATCTGGTAATTATCCCGTCATCATGTCATTTCTCAAAGCTCCCAGGCCTGTCTACCTGACATCCATCAATATCACATACAACAAAAGGCACGGATCCATTGGAAAGTATCGCGACAACTTGCGATCTCTGGTTGAACTCGCCAAAAATGCACCGTTCCTCGAGCATTTTAGTGCTCGCTTCACTTTTATGAGTCTATTGGATTTTGAGCAGCTGCATTTGCACTGTCCCAAGCTGCGTGCTATCTCGATAACCACTCAGATATGTGATATCAGTGCAGACTTGGGCAAGTGGTTCGAAAGTGCTGCTGATTTTGAGCACTTTGCACCCTACTACAGAGCCAATATCGAAGGCGTGTCTGTAGTGAAGCCAGCGCAGCATCTCAAGTATTTGAAAATCAAACTAGCAAAGTCGTTTACGGCAATCAGGGAAACCGAGATAACAGCTATCACAATCAATAACTGGCTTCGGTATATAGGACACAAGTACCCAAGCCTGTTAAGCCTTGAGTTTCATAAAATCAGTAATGGACTTGAAGGCATGCAAATGCCAGAAAAGCTGTTTAAGGAGAGTATGTGTTGCGCACTATCCAAACTCGTACATCTGGAGAGCCTCAGTTCCAACATTGTCCCATTTACAACTGACGTTGTCAAGTCAATGTCCAACACTACCGGTAAACTGAATAACTGTACTCTTCACAGCTACAAATACTACACGGTTCAGAAGCAGCTGGATCGTCTGCAGCTTATGAATAGGAGCGATCAGTTAAAATCAATGCAGATAATCAGCAACAAAAACAGTTCATTGCACATGCCAATAGAATTTGACGCGCTCAATGGGTTTTGTAATCTGACATATCTGACAGTAACATCACACATCGATCATTGCCAAATACAAGTTTCTCTTTTATTGAGCCATGCATCCAATTTGGAGTTTTTAGCATTATCTGGAGTATGTCCTACGTTTGATGCCGAGCTAACTGGCCGTCAGCAAACGGCAACGAAGCTGAAAACTCTTCAAATACGAAAGTTTGGCTTTTTCATGTCGCTAGCTTGGCACAGCTTGAACCTGGCATTGAAGAACGACATTCTGCCCTATTGCCCAATGCTTACAAGGTTTGATTTCAGTACAATTCGTGCAGAATATTGCAATACAATATGGTCAGATACACCGTTTCTTCTGGCCCTAGATTTTCGAAACAACCTTCATCTGAAAAAAGTCAATATTAATTTGCTGGCTAGTAAAGCATACCGGATCAATGGGCGGCAGCAGGAAATCAATCGCTGCCCGTTTGCAGTGTTACCGCTCTTTCCAGAAGACACCCATGAATATCCTGCTTGTACTCTGATTGATCTACCTCACCCGGTTCTTCTAAATAAAGACGTTATTGAGTAGTAAAGTTTTCCGTGCATGTGCTGAGAAGTCGCAAATCTTGAATTGGACGTTTCTCAAGATTTCTCTGAATAGGGGTATTACGATACATCTGAAATTAACAATAATCCATCAGGTGCGCTCAATATTCAACAGATACAATCTCTAGTGTGGGCAGTTCCGCCCACTTCCACCACAACAACCATTTTAAGCCCAGGAAACTGATATTGCAAAACTTTTTTTTTATTCTTTTATCATTTCCATGGAAAATCCGGTAACTGCAGTAGATGCTACGAGCAGCAGCATGAACGAAAACGAAGCTATACCCGTGGGGGACGATATGACAGTAGCCACCGGCTATACTGTCTTTTTCCCCGATTTTACTGAGCCATGCACGTTGATCAGCTCAACCGGTGATAGATACAACGACACTATACGCAATAGTCTTGCCAAAGATGCACACATAATCCAGCAAAGAGTCGATTTAGAGCATCAATCGTCAAACAACGACTTTTTCCGTAACGCTAAATGGTACCAAGACTTTTTATATTTAACCGAAAATAAAGCTAATCAAATTGGCAGGTCGCCCGATGGATCTTGTTTACTGACAAATAATGCAGATGATGTCCTTCGCCTATTTCAATTGTAATAGTGATGCATCCGTTGTAATGCGATTCTTTGTAGCCACTAATCTATTTTACGCTAGGCCTGCCAATGTGTACCAAGACAGCGAGCATGGAAATTCGGTCTTGCCTATGACGGCGACACTGGGCATCCGAGAGGGAGAGTCAGTATACGATTTTGCCTGGTTTCCATTGATGAATGCTCAAGGTAAGCCATGAGTCTTTTTTTTTTTTTTTTCACTAAACCTGCACTTGGAGCTGAACATTGCTTGCAGATGCTTCGACATGTTGTTTTATTACATCTGTGCGAGATCACCCTGTTCAACTTTGGGATTATACTGGGGCTGTGCGAGCATCTTATCGAGCTATCGACCACTGTGAGCGATTTATAGGGCCTAATGTGCTTGCATTCAATTTAGACGGATCAAAGTGAGTGTTGTGAATGGTATTTTGGCTGGTTTTATAAAGATGCAAAGGGGCGACTGACAGCAGCATTCTAGAATTTATTGCGGCTATGAGAATATGGTCGAGATTTTTGACGTTCAAACGGGCGACAGCACCAAACACCCTACCATCCCCAAGCGCAAAACAAAAAAAGGACAAAAGGGCATTATTTCGTGCATTGACTTTAGTACGGATGGTCTCTATGCGGCGGGATCATACAGTCAGTCGATTGGCATCTATGATCAACATAACAATGAGCTTTGCCTGAAGCTTACAGGGCTTGATGGAGGGGGGCCCACTCAGGTACAGTTTTCAAAAGACGGCCTGTATTTGTATTCAGCATCTAGACACAGTAATAGTATACTGTGCTGGGATATTCGTGATTCAGCCAACGTCCTGTTCGAATTGCCTCGTCCTGGTAAAACAAACCAACGCATGCAATTCGATATAGACGCCACTGGGAAGCATCTCATGACAGGCGACATTCGAGGAAACGTATTGATATACGACATTTCTACAGCAGCTGCAGAAGACATTGAGACAAAACAAAGACTACTAACATCGTTCAAAGCACACGATGGTAAAAAATTTGCAACATTATTATATTATGGGTTATAGTAACGCTAGTGTTGTAGACATTACTTCGTGCGCGACGTTCAACCCTGTGTATCCTGTCATTGCAACGTGCTCGGGCCAGCGTAAATTTGTATTGCCTTGTGCAGACAGTGACGACGAACAAGAAGAAGGGGATGACGATGATGAGCTCATTATAGATAATACATTAAAGACATGGCGAATGAATGGCCACCATGAGTGGTTTCCATACGAGAATGCAGCAACAGAACAAGAGCTACAGCAGTAAAAAAAAAAAAAGCATTATACCAAATTGTACATATCAATAAATCTCTCTCTTTCTCTCTCCTTTTGTTTATTACTCAACACAACTCATATTGTGGATCAAACAAGGTACTAACGCTTTCGCCGAAATGTATTCTTCTAATAGCCTCTGCAAATAAAGGAGCCACTGGCAAGATCAAGAATTTGCTACATTTTTGGGTGTGCTGATCCTGTGGCACAGAGTCGCTGACAATGACATGGTCCAAATAACTCTGCTGGATCCTCTCGACAGCATCACCTGATAACACGGCATGTGTGATGAGTGCATATATTTTAGTGGCCCCATTTTCATGCAACAACTTGGCCGCCTTGGTGATTGTGAACGAGGTGTCTGCAATATCGTCAATCAAGATACAGACCTTGTCACGTACATCGCCCACCAGCATCAAATCATGCTTCTGAGGCTTGTCAGGGCGGCGGCGCTCTTTATGGATCAGGGCAAAATCCATGTGTAATTTCTCGGCAATACTAGTCGCCCGCTTTGCACCGCCGGCATCAGGGGAAACGATAACGGCCTCGCCGTGGTTGGGTATGTTGCGATAAATGTATTTGCCCATTGAAGGCAACGAAGACAGGTTGTCTACAGGGCAGTCAAAGAAACCTTGAAACTGACAAGGGTTAGTCAAAATGATAGTATATAGCCGAAATGCAGTTTCCTTACTTGAGGATCATGCAAATCCATGGTGATGATATGATCTGCGCCTGCACATGTCAACAATTCGGCAATCAAAGTGCCCGACCGAACAACCCATTGCTTGTATCCATCATTTGTGTTGCTGTTTTGCTGGTAGAGCTGCTGGATAGCAGAACTAGTGATGCCTCTATTATTATTATTATTGCTATTATTATTATTAGTGCCGTTGTGGCCGCCCAACATGATTTGATGTCCAAGGTCTAGGTCGCTCGACAACCTTGAAAAGGCCGTGTTCGGAACAGCAGGTTGAAACGGATTATCGGCGTATTCGTTTTTAGGTGTCGACGGCATAGTTTTGGGGGTGGAAGGCACTGTCATGGGCGGAGGGCGGATGAATGGAGCGCCAGAGCGTTTGAAAGGAGCGTCAGGCTGCCTGGAGTAAGGAAAGAAAGGAATAACAGCGGTAACTTTTCTAGCTGAAGCAGTTTTACAGGCTTGAATCATAATGCACAGTTCAAAGAAATTGTCGTTAACATGTCCACTGCCTGATTGGACAATGTAAACGTCTTGCTCACGAACAGACTCGTATAATTCAACGCTGGTTTCGTTGTTGCTGAATTTGGAAAGACGAGATTTACCAGGTTCAATACCAAGACGATCGCATATTTCTTGCACAAGTTGAGGATGAGAAGAGCCTCCAAATACAATTGGGCCTCTCATGTTTTATTGATGCTTTTGCGAGAACAAAAGAAAAAGAAAGGAAGATTTTTCTGTGTTACTATTTGCGTAAAGTTGTTTTATACTAAAGCTGGTTTATTAAATGAGAGAAATAAGCCATCCCCATGCTATTGGACAGCTGCAGGAATTCACAGTTTGCCCTTGCCCACCAGCCGCCTGAAAATGCCGTCTAACCTTGTGGCTAAATCCATCCTTCCTTTAATTTTCAGCTTACCCAACATGAAGGCTCGTTGACCTATGCAGGATACACACATTTAGTATCTAATATGCAGACACGTAGCTGCTCTCCTTGCTTACCACTCAGCCTTCCTTTGACAAGATCCACAAAATCGCCATCACAAACATACAGAACCACATCGGGGGATAATGACTCATTCAATAAAAAATCACCTCGAAGCACTAGACCATCTCTTTTCAAATCAAGAGCATACATTTTTTCAGTTTTTGTTTGGCCGTTCTTTATGACGAATGCAAACACTCCGGATATCTGTGCAATTTGGTTTTAATAAGCAACTATATATCTCGCTATGCACTGATTGTTACTTGATCCAGAAGCTTGGATTTATCGCTTTTTTTTAACGATTGCAAGGCAGTCTCCAGGTATTTAAATACAGCATCACTCTTGAAGTCTGCTTGATTGACACTTGGAGCAGTTGAAGACATGAGCAAAAAGAGTAAAGCACGGAAGAGAAAGGTGAGAAAATGCGTTGCATAAAACATAACCACATGATTTTATTTATGGTCAAACGCGGGCAGCAACCCAAATGGCAGATTTACAACCCTGTTTGATAACAGCACTCAATAGACTATGAAAAGGCGCTTGGCGTGCATTGTGATCTACAGCAATATCATGGTGCTCCAGCTCATCGTCTCGGCATTTTGCAACAGTCTACATGGTTTGGTTTTCAGCAGAATGGATAAAGGAATGCACTCATTATTTACTCGTCATTTACCTTGGATAAATAGTCCAACTGCTTATTGGGGTTGTTAAATGCATGCAATTCTCTCAGCTGCTCATTGTAATGTTCGCCTATTACGGTCTCCACTGCCTCGGTGCAGGCCATGGCTGCTTCCTTTCCAATCAGGGCAGTGCTGGCGCCAACAAAGAAGCCTGCAGCCTTCCAAATGGGCCTCAATAAACTTGGCCTCACACGATGTTCGCCTATCAAATCACTGAAAAGCTCCAGATGATGTCTTTCTTGGTCCCACATCATTTCAAGCAAAGGACGCAGTTTGGGATCCCCACCCAATACTGCAATTTGGCCCTTGTAAATGTAGTAGGCGCCTACTTCGCCAGACTGGTCAATGCGGATCATGCTGGAAATGACATTTTTCTCGTGCTGCGTCAAGTTCCGCTCGGAAGGCGTATTGAGTGTTGTGGATAAAGAACGGCAAGATTTGACAATAATGGTAGAAACTCTAGGAACGGCCAGCATCTTTTTCACTTGGTTATTATTTTTATTTTTTTGGGTGAACAGAGGAAAGAGAGCTTATTTTTTGACAGTTTCTGCTGCATTTCAAACCCTTTCTAGAATCGAACCACTTTAAAGAAATAGTCTATATTGGCAGGAGCCTGCCTAAAATCGCCGAATAAGTACTTTTTAGCCATGACAAGGTGCTTTTTCGTGGTTTTCTCAGGTCGTAATGCAGCCAGCTAATGACTGGTGCCTCTCAAAAATCTTTTAAATCTACACGGAAACTCGGTCTACATGGTCAAAACATGGCGGACGTTCGATTTATTCAATAAATAAAATGCATGGCCAAGCAAAGCATGGTTTAATCTGTCTTCTTGACACCAGCAACATCATGAGCGTGTTTCTTTAATTGCCGAAGAGAACCTATGCCGAAAATTAAGGAGCTCAATGTCCATTTGACTGTAGTCATAGGAGAGTACCAGCCTCTACGAATACATGTAGCCAGCGCATATGACCCTTCAATTAGATGCACGGCTGCCAAAACCTTCCACAGATTACAGATCAGAACTGGACCCAGTTTGTTACGCAGTTGCAATACTTGAGCAGGGAATTGTCGTTGAAAATAGTCGTCAGTTCCCCAAGCCAACAAGGTAATCACACCCATGCCGACTCCGACAATAATCATTGCTCTGTTCTTGGGCAAGTAGAAACTATTTAACGGTACCTGGGGTTCTGGAGGTGTATAGACGTCGGTAGAAGCAACGATTGCCTTTGCGATTGCCATGATTGGAGGTGGTCCTGCTAGCGAGCTTGGCTTTGAAAAAAGTAATGGTGGGTTAATAAAAGCTAATTGAGGTCCCATCGATTTATAATACCAATCCTAAAGCTTCTTCGGCCTCTTTAGCCATAGCTTCCAACACGGGACGGATATCTTGTCTTTTTAGTAATGGTGTTTTGAATGGAATAGTTACTTGGTGTATCTGGCTATCATTGGGCAAATGATAATCCAATGTGAAGCTGCGAGAATCGAGGCTTTTGAAGATTGCTTTTGTTGCGTTGTCAATACGACCAAAATATCTCACATAAGCGAGATTGGTAGCTGTAAGTCGCACGAAGTGATGATTAGCCGATATTTCTGATATGCTAGACAGTTTAGGTATACAGATACCTTCGTGAACGCTCATATAAGCCGAGATTGGTGCACTGTGAGGAGCAATAGGATCAGACATTTTCTTGGAACAAGGATTAATTAAAGAAAAAAAAAAGAGACGCTGGTGTATATATACTTTGATGTTACATAATGTGTTTCCTTGTGAGATTAAATAGTCCAGAAAAGGGAGGGCAGCTATAACTTTTATCAAGTGAATAAACTGATTTTTTTTCTTCATATGAAGCCCAAGGTTGTTTTTTCTTTCATGATATGTTTGCAGGAATGGACAGCACATCTTTGACAGATGGCAAACTGAGGGCACATTGGGTCATAAACTTGGACGCAATTTGTCTCGAAACTATCGCCTTACAGCTGATTACAACCGACATTGGGTCCACATGCAACTCTTCCATGTCAAAGGGAAAGACTGGAAGTTTCATTTGGTCATGGCACATCCATGTAAAAAGAAAGACACGCCACTTGAAAAATCCAAAACTTCATTGCGAGAAAAGTTCCTGATTTGGTCTCTTTTTTTACACAAGAACGTAGACAAAATAAATGTATCTTCGTCGTTTGTTTACATTTGTTTCTTCTTCTCATTTCATCGCCAGGCGCCAACAACCAAGACAACCGTTTGTCAGCATGTCAACACTATCTCAACGTTATTTTGCTGATGAAAACGCACCCTATTCTCTATTAGAAGCAAAGCCCTTCTTTGAAACTCTTTCCACTAAAGAAAAGAAATACGCCCACTTTATGTCGCGTGCTGCATTTGAAGGCACTCGCATCCTCATTGACCAGACCAACCCCAATGCTTTGCCCATATACAAACTCATACTCGAGTTGTTTACCGATAAGCAAGGGGACATGATTGAAACTGATGCTTTATGCAGAGCAAGGTGAGTTGAACAACACACCCTGAAGCTAAAAATCACCATTAATAGCCTAAAACTAGCGAGGTATCGCCAGAAACATTTGAGCAGTTTCTCCAATACTCTGCTCAATTCTTAGGGAACCAAAGCAACTACAAGTCATTTGGCGACGAAAAATTTATTCCTCGCTTAAGCAGCCAAGATTTTGAAAAGATAGTGCGTGCGTCTGGGTCCAACGAAGCAATTGTTCTCTTTGATCAATGCAAAAGCGAGATTTTCAGCGTAGAACCTGTTGCTCGCAATCTACTTGGTTTTCCTCAAGAAGGCCATGTTTCCGGTTATTATTCCGCAAATGTAAACAACGACGACATCAAACTGGTCCAAGGGTTTCTGGAAAAGGAACGAATTGATCCCTTAAATACTCGATTATTCAAAGACAAGCAAGGCGATTTCAAGCTTGTCATTGCTGCAGCCGAAGAGGAATTTGAAGAAAAAGTTCACATTCTAGAGAATGGCAGCAAGATCACAATTAGCTATACCGATTTCCAGCAGCCCATGAAGAAGGTTGCTCAGGCTATTCACGACGCAATTCCTTATGCAGTAAACGCAACACAAAAGAGCATGTTAGAATCGTACTACACTACTTTCAGAAACGGGTCAATGCAGGCCTTTGTTGATTCCCAGCGTTATTGGTTACAGGACCTCAGCCCTCGTGTCGAGACTAACATTGGATTTATTGAGACTTATCGTGATCCTCAAGGTGTTCGTGCTGAATGGGAAGGATTCGTTGCTATGGTCAATGAGGAACAAACTCGCAAATTCAATAGACTTGTGGATAATGCTCCGCTTTTTGTATCTCGTTTGCCCTGGACAGCTGAATTTGAGAGAGAAACGCTAAATAAGCCTGATTTTACGTCTTTGGAAGTATTGTCTTTTGCTACTGGTGGCATACCTGCAGGAATTAACATTCCCAACTTGACAGAACTGACTCAAGTATACGGATCAAAAAATGTGTCTTTGGGTAACGTCATTTCAGCCAAAGCTCCCAACGAAAAGTTTCCATTTATACGCCAGGAAGATCTGCAACTGTACAAAGATTATCGTAACCCTTCCTTTGAGGTTCAGGTTGGTACTCATGAATTGGGCCATGGCACTGGGAAGTTATTCTCTGAAGATGAGAATGGTAAGCTCAATTTCGATATTGAGTCTGTCGTTAACCCCATCACTGGAGAACCCATCAAAACGTGGTACAAACCTGGGCAAAACTTTAACTCAAAATTCAAGAGTATTGCGTCTAGCTACGAAGAATGCCGTGCTGAATGTATCGCGTTATCACTTTCACCTCATGAGGATATTCTCAAAATCTTCAACTATGAAGGTCAAGAAGCTGAAGATATTTTGTACATCATGTACCTGAACATGGCTAGAGCTGGTCTTACTGCTCTCGAGTTTTATAATCCTGATGCCAAGAAGGTATGTATTTGCGGTTTTTATTTTTGGGTGTCTGATAATTGATATTTTCTTTGCTATACAGTGGGGACAAGCACATATGCAAGCACGCTATGCCATTATGAATGTCATGTTGGAGGCAGGCGAGGGCTTTTTGCAGTTCAAACCCTGCACTGTAGACGGAAAGGACAGTTTAGAGATTTATTTAGATAGGAGTAAAATCAGATCAGTGGGCGCATCTGCTGTATCCAAGTTTTTGACCAAATTACAAATCTTTAAAGCAACAGCAGATGAAGTTAATGGCACTCAACTTTATATGGATGCCACAAGTGTACCTGAAAGATGGAATTCCATTCGTGATACAGTCATTAGCTCCAAACAGCCTCGCAAAGTATTTGTTCAAGCTAATACCGTCCTGAACCAAGATGATCAAGTAGAGTTGAGAGAATATGAGCCATCTGCCACCGGCATGATTCAGAGTTTTGTAGAGCGATGTGTATAGTTTTCCACGGATTTTATCAAAATTAAAATAAACGTAGGATTCGATACTTCATGTACCGTGCAATGATAAATTCCGCGTAATTATCAGAAGAGTCATCTATATTCATTTTGGAACTTTGCGATAGCGTATAGCAATGCAAGAGAAATTATCTCAATCGGCTGGTGTTTCTTGACCGTTCAACATCGCAGATCATGCTATCAAACAAGGGAAAATAATACTATATACGGTAGACTGGATGGCATTTAACTCAAGCAAAAGTTTAAGTGCGTAAAAAGTGATTCTGATATTACATTTTGCACATTGATTCAAATTAAGGTATAATCTTTAAAATAGACCATCACTAGCTTTGTACCTGGCAAATTAATAGTCTTTATTACTTTCTCATCTCTGTTTATAACTTTATCGATATCGATATTTTTATGGGCAGAAATGCTTTTCAGGTTCGATTGCGGCTCTACTACTCAGATTCTTTAGCTGAAGTTATGAGCAAATGTTTGAGATTATAAAAATCAAACCTGTTTTCGTACGAATGAAATGGTACCTTTTTTTGTCATATCACTCTATGCATGCTGAAATACATTCCAAGATCTGGTAATTTCACTCCTCATATGAGTTTTTGTACCTATTTGATATCTGGTTTCAGGGTTGATGATAATCAACAATGACAATTCATACCGTATTATATGTTTAGGATATAGATCGAATCTTAGCGGTAATGTATTATACTCTGTATAATACATCATAAAGCGAGCATGAGTAGAAATGCTTGGTACAATGGAATGACTTTATTTAGACCTGAGAAAGTTAAATCACGTGATTCTATTTCAAACTCCGATACGAAAAACAAAAAAACGTTTGATAGAGACATTGCCCAGTGGAAAGCAAGTTATGCTCATATAGCGATGATCATGCCTGTATTTATGGCGCATAAGACAGGGATTTATTTGCTTTTTATGGAAGCGTATGATGGATTATATGCAATTCTGATATGTAAAATTGTGATATCATGTGATAACTTTATGGTTAGTAATAAAAACATGGAAGCCAACGTTGTTGCCAGATAGAGGTGAGTCAACGCCAAGTTTTCCAAGTTAGATCATGGTTCTACGGTGATTTTAGCAAAAGTTATTAGCAAATATGTGATATTTATGATAAATATTGAAAAATAAAACTGGTTTTGCAG
>MU619238.1:0-32251 GCA_025201805.1 Parasitella parasitica
ATTGAAGATATAAATACCCTGTATTTATATCATAATAAACGATATACTTCCTTTATTGTTCGGATACAGTTGAAAGCTGTGAATTATTACAAGTCTCTTTTTATTGTATTGAAATATCTGAAATATACATCATCTGCCAAAGAGTTACACTTTTATTTGAAATACATCCTCTGGATGTATTTATATAAACTGATATTACGTGCTAACGTCATCATACACAACTGCAACCAAGATTTATATATGGAGCATGCGGTGTAAATCCCTGATTTACCACGCACATTGGCTTTTAGCCCCTGATCTTGCTACAAGGTCTATGGGATGTTATTGATATAACACGCATGCTCTATATATAAATCTTGGTGATATGGGTACAGCTGTGTATGATGACGTTAGCGCATAATGTTAGTTTATATAAATACATCCAGAGAATATATTTCTAATAAAAGTGTAACGCTTTGGCAGATTCATCTTACTGACTTATTTTGACATATATGACATACTACTTGCAAAAAAAAAAAACTAGGTAACATAACAAAAACAAACAAATCTCCAACTTTAGTTAGATACATACATTCAAGCTCTGCAAAATATATCAATCACAACTGAACATCGCTTCATTTAATTGTTTTATTCAATTTTTTCACTTTTTGAAACTTTTTTTTGATATTATGTCTACAAACACCACAAAGTTACACTCTATATCCTAAGTTTGATAAATTTTTGGTGATTTTTTCCTAACCATGGCTGAAAAATCTCCTCAAGGTTTAGGCAATACTTGGGCCACTTTGGAATTTCGCAATGTTCCAACAAAGACATTACAATCTAGTCGCCAAGGTAAAACTGTCAAGGACTCTATTGCTTTCGTAGGTGTTGAGATCTGCAAGATCGAAATAAGAAAAGTATAAAATAAAACGTTGAAATAATGAATTCGAAAACTTGAAATTACTTTATTAAAGATTCAACTCTGCATCTGCTATGTATAATTTTTACAATTACATAAATTTTCGGTGTCTTATTTAAAATAATAGTCAATACTAATCGATAAGAGTAATTTGCAAGCAACATCATATCCTTAACAGGGTACGATTTATTATTATACTACAAGGCTATTGATCTTTGATCTGAAAGTACCTTTTTGTTTGTCAATCATACAAACCTGTTACAGATAACCTTTGATTTGAAACAAAGACTTTATCTTCCTGTTTCGACGAGTATGAAAACACATCATTGGACAATCTTCAATCTTTAATTAAAGTTGTGCAATACATTCACTATGATGATCTGCATTCCACTTCTAGATTCATCCAGTTACCTTAAATTGATATAGAATTTATATGTGCACAGATATTAAGATGTACAGTGCAGATTTATACTATATAAGATATAGGCTATAGATGGCACCATTAAGATGGATGACGCTATAGACTTAAACGTATATCACGACACGAGCCTTAGACATTTATGTTGTGCCAGGTCTTGAAATTGAGCACAGCAGGTGATTGTATATGATATAAAGAATATAAGAAAGTAATAAAGACTTAATTTACCAGATACAAAACTGTTGATTTATTGATTGACAAGAAGCTGTCTATTTATATTAGAATAAGCCTATCTGAATCAATAATCTATACAATCAGGTCATGTTTGAAATTTAATTGTCAAACAAGATTATAACACAGTAGTATTCAGAGCAAGACCTATTTTTATATTTAATCAGCTAATCGTTATAAATGTGGATCATTCATCGATAAGTTGAGCTTCGCAATTTAGAATAAGTAGAACCCAAATAGATGGTTTCTTATACAAGACATTCTATAGATTACTTCTATTTACTAGATAGAAATTCGATGCCATTTAACCTTAGATCTGATCAGGGACGGTTGCCATGACAACTGAGTTGAAATAGTGGTAACCATGGTATTCTATGGATACAGCAATTTACTAGATTTAGTATGTGCTACGAGCTTATGCCATATAAGATCTATGCTTCAGATGCGTATTCCCAGTTCTAGATACCCACTACAAAACATATACTTATATCCATGATACTAGCTACAGATACATTATGTACTACAGACTTGTACAATATATGCAATGTTATAGATATGCTTATGACATGCTATAGACATGCTACATATACCGATATATGCTAAGATGAAAACCAAGTGACATACACTCAGACATATACTATTAATATAGACAGGATATAAGACTATACAAGAAATGATATACGCTTATGGGTCGATATTAATAATCTTCGTATAGAAGATTGATCAGGGTACCTCGGGTAAAGTCTACAGTATCTCCTCACTCAAATAGATTTAAGTTATCTTTAGTCTGCTGATATGTCGGTTAGCACAAAGTAAGATGCTAGTTACGCAGTATTGTCGTACATTTTAAATTGCGAGAGTAGAGCATTTATCCATAGCTTAAGTATATAAAGGTTAATCTACCTGGCCAGTAGATGAACTAGAGCTTTATAAACCTGTCGATTTGATAATAAAACCTATTCTTTATCAAGTTGACATTTATTGTTTTTTATTATAATTTTTTCCCGTGAATTTATAGTATATACATCTTACACAGATTCCACAGCCATTGCTGTTGCATACAGTACTACTGCTGCATTGTTGCTGAAAGGCGGGCGCACTGCCCATTCTATATTCAAAATACCATTAGATGTAACAACCAGCACAATGTCTGACATGACTCCGCGATCAGAAATTGCTTCTTTTATCAAGAGAGCAAAGATCATTGTCTGGGATGATTGTTCAATGGTGAGCAAAGACTTAATCAAAACTGTCAGTCAATCCTTTCAGGATATCAAAGGATATCATGAATAACACTGCTTCTTTAGGCGGGTGTCTCATTGTCTTTGGTGGTGACTTTTCGTCAGGTCTTGCCCATTATCAGTGGTGCCAGCAGATCAGTGGTTATAAGCTAATGCCTGAACAAAGTCAGCTTGTGGCCACAAGTCCAATCGATGAGGCTGCACACCAACATCCGTGTGCAGCAAGCCCTTGAATCAAACGACAGTTATCATGCTGCCGAATTGCAACAGTTGCTGGATACCTTTTTCAGGTTGGTCAATGAACTATTTCTACTCTTAGACTACCTGAAAATAGATCAAAAAACCTCATTTTAATCCCTCAAAATCTGCTTCTTCTAGGTGATAAGCTGTTGAACTTAATTAGAAGCATCTACTTTGACATTGCAACTAGCGCATTAGATCTTGAGTAGTTTGTTGAAAGGGCTACCTTAATTGCAAAAAACAAAGATGCCAACGTTATCAACAATCTGCTCTCAAGTTGTCTTCCAGGTCATACAGTATCCTATGTCAGCCATGACCCCACTTCAGATAAAGAACGTCCGATATAGATGCCAGTGGAGATTTTGAATACCATAGAGAATGGATCGCTGCCATCTCATCAACTCGATCTGAAAATTGGCTCACCAATAATGGTTATCCGAAACATTGACTCTGTCGCTGGCATTTGCAATAACACAAGATTGTTTATAAAATTGCTGAGGACAAATATTATTGAAGATACCGTTACTACTGACCCAAACAAAGGTGATGTAGCTCTGATTCCGAGAACCAAGTTCATCAGCTCGGCCACCGAAGGGTTATACCCAGTCGACTTTCAAAGGGTTCAATTTCCCATAAGGTTAGCATTTGGCATGACCATTAACAAGGAAGAAGGCCAAAAACTCAGCTTCATAGGTTTGTATTTACCATGCCATGTTTTTGCTCATAGTCAATTATGTGTAGCTTTGTCCTGCGTTCGAAATCCTGGATCACTTAAGTTAATGATTCCTTTCAAAATCTCAGGAATAGAAAATCAGCTTGGCAAATTCACCGAGAAGTTTTCCAACAACCCTATTAAATAAAATATCTGTAACATTTGCTTGTCATGTAGAATGAGATTATGTTTATCTTGTTTACTTGGCTTTGTATTAAATGGGATAGCCCGCTGATGGCACCCTCCATTGGAACGAAGGCCGAAAAAAAAAAAATCCGGCCTTCGCTTTGCTACGATAATTTTTTCACCGTAGTTCGTGGGAGTGGATACAGCTCGTAATATTGCAAACGAATGGATTTTCACTGATTTACTTGCTCCTTAAAAATGTAGAGATCCACAATAAAGATTCATTAACGTTTTTCTTTCAAGAATTAAAACACACATATATTGTTAACATTACGGAAAAAAGCAAAATATTGATGCCAAGCATTTGGCCGCGTGAAGTAAGCATTTTTTCGCAAAACTATATGGCATAAGGGTATATGATGCAAAATATTCGCCAATAATTGATTATTGTACATTTGATAAGCTGTCATTAACTGGGTTACCGTAATGCTCTTGTTTGATGACATTTAAGAAGGGCATTTTGTACATTTCTAAACTGTTCATGTTCATATCATATTATCATTTTTCTAACTGTCAGCACGAATCGCTGCTTTATCTTCAATTCCCACGTTGCAGTTCATTCACTATTTAACAATGTGCAAATAACTTCTCAGGAGCTGTCTGTTAGACAATGTACTGACCTCTGCAACAAGCCCAGTGGTCCAGACAATTATGTGCTATTGTTCCAGCTATTCTTATAGATTAAAATATGCAATTATGGTTCTAAAATGCAAGCCCCATTTGACAGCTTGGCTTTGTGTGATTAATAAATACAATACCTCAAAAAGCAGGTTGAATTAAACATTGTTTGTTGATAGCTCACTACATAAGACTCGAAAGGGGGGGTGCTTCCTGATTTGGATCGAGCCAATAGTTGCAGAAGCTTTGAACACTGTCATAAAAATTTGTTAACAAAATAAGCAAAAAACAAAAAAAAAGTATTCCTAATTTTGCGTTTAATTCCTTTGTTCACTCATTTCTCTTAACGTCGAACCCGTTATATCAATCACCACGAATCCAACAAGATAAAAGAAGCAAACTATCTTAGGCGCCCGAAATGATGTAAGATCAAACAGTATACAATGATAACATAGCACAAGGGGGGTTTTTTTTGACACATACGTATACATCCTCTTTCGTTTATAGTTTCAATATTGACGACCTTGTTGTACATTTTCCTTACGACAAAATATACCCTGAACAATATCAATACATGTGCGATTTGAAGAAATCTCTGGATGCTCAGGTTTGTTGAAAGCATACCAACACGGTTTCGAATGCACACGTTAAAAATCAATTCTACCATCAGGGCCATTGTGTCTTAGAGATGCCTTCCGGCACCGGAAAAACAGTTTCTTTGCTGTCTTTAATTGTTGCTTATCAAATGGTAAGCTTTGAAATCGTCGCTGTGTATACAGCACCAACATCGTTTCATTTGCGTAGCAATATCCTGACCAACACAGAAAATTCATTTACTGCTCACGAACAGTTCCTGAAATCGACAAAGCATTAGCAGAATTGAAGAACTTGATGGCATATAGACAGTCCAAAGGTTTAGTAGAGGATTTCTTCGGCATTGGGCTTACATCTCGTAAAAATTTGTGCTTGAATCCCAAAGTATCAAAAGAAAGGAAGGGCAAAGTGGTAGATTCCAAGTGCAGAAATCTTACCGCAAGTTGGATTCGTGCAAAAGCTGGTGTATATAAAGCGGGAAACCAACAAAAAGAGCAAGAAGACGATGACTCAATGGATGTAGATCATCAACGCCATGATGTTGAATTATGCAATTTTTATGAAGTGAGTTGGATTGGGGAGGGAGAGGGTTAGGGACCAAAAAAAAATGTCACTGACGATTGAATCTAGACACTTGAGGCTGCGAATTCACCAAAACCCATTCCAAATGGTGTTTACACTTTTGAAGATCTCAAATCCTATGGCAAAGAAATGCAGTATTGCCCGTATTACCTAGTACGACGAGCTGTAAGTCATTGTTGATGAATTGTCGTTTTGCATAAATTAAAGAAAATCGTTAGATTCCTTTTGCAAACGTTGTGATTTATTCATATCACTACATGTTGGATCCTAAAGTAGCAGAGCTTGTGTCAAGAGAACTGTCCAGAGACTGCATTGTAGTCTTTGATGAGGCACATAACATTGATAACGTCTGCATTGAGTCGCTAAGTATTGACTTGACCAGACCCATGCTGGATGCCAGCGCTAGGAGTGTTGGTATTTTAGCAGACAAGATTGAAGAGTAAAGTATATGGGATCGAATGGTGACAGATAGGTTAACGTAATATCTAGAATCAAAAAGACTGATGCCCAGCGGTTAAAGAACGAATACACAAAACTAGTAGAAGGTTTACGAGATGCAAATACAGCAAGAGACGAGGATACTTTTATGGCAAATCCTATTTTACCAGACGATTTATTAAAGGAGGCTGTTCCTGGTAATATCAGAAGGGCAGAGCATTTTGTGGCTTTCTTGAGAAGATTTATCGAGTACTTGAAGGTATGTCAGCCTAGCTAACTTATTTATCTATTAATAAACTGGAAATCTACAGACTCGTCTTCGAGTAATGCACGTTGTAGCCGAAACGCCTGCCTCTTTTCTGCAGCATTTGAAAGATGTAACTTATATTGAGAGGAAACCACTTAGATTTTGCGCAGAGCGATTGTCGAGTTTAGTGCGTACATTGGAATTAACGAATTTGGAGCATTTCAGTAGTTTACAAATGGTTGCTTCGTTTGCCACACTGACATCCACGTACGACAAAGGCTTTTTGCTCATTCTCGAGCCTTTTGAAACCGAAACTGCCACGGTACCTAATCCAGTCTTACATTTTACGTACGTTTTCAACTAGTTTTTTTGGGCGTTCATTAATAATATGTGTTCTAGCTGTTTGGATGCGTCAATAGCCATAAAACCAGTATTTGATAGATTCAGTACAGTGGTCATTACATCCGGTACTTTGTCACCACTCGAAATGTATCCCAAAATGCTGAATTTCCAGGCTGTTGTACAAGAAAGCTACTCTATGACATTATCTCGAAACTGCTTTTTGCCCATGGTCATTACTCGTGGTTCTGATCAAGTTGCCATCAGTTCCAAGTTTGAAGTGCGTAATGACCCGGCCGTTGTTCGCAACTTTGGTCAAATCATGGTTGAAATGTCAAAGATTGTGCCTGATGGTATGGTATGCTTTTTCCCTAGTTACCTTTACATGGAGTCTATTGTATCCATGTGGAATGATATGGGCATTTTGAACGAAGCTTGGAAGTACAAATTGATCTTTGTTGAAACACCAGATGCAGCAGAGACTAGTTTGGCTTTGGCTAACTATCGCAAGGCGTGTGATAATGGAAGAGGAGCTATATTGCTTTCAGTTGCTCGAGGTAAAGTCTCTGAAGGCATTGATTTTGATCACAATTATGGAAGAGCGGTGATTATGTTTGGTATTCCGTATCAGTATACAGAATCTCGCATTCTTAAGGCTCGGTTGGAGTATTTGCGCGACAATTTACATATTCGTGAAAATGATTTCTTAACATTTGATGCGATGCGACATGCTGCTCAATGCGTGGGAAGAGTGTTGAGGGGTAAAACTGATTATGGCCTGATGGTATTTGCAGACAAGGTAATGTTGGCAATACGATTCGTGCCCTTGTTTTTCTAATACAAGAATAGAGATTCGCAAGAGCTGATAAAAGAGCTAAGTTGCCCAAATGGATCAATCAATATGTTACGGATGCTTCTACAAATTTGTCTACTGACATGTCCTTGGTGATTGCCAAAAAGTTTTTGAGATCAATGGCACAGCCATACGAATCAAATCAAACAGGTGTGTCATTATGGACCGTCAAAGATATTGAAAAGCACACTTTAAAGTAAATACAATCTTTGTGTTTGGGATGTCTTGGCGAGACTTCAATCCTGTAGGATTAAGCAATAAATATATTTTCATTAAAACTACTATCGAGCTCTCTTTTTTTAATATTGCTTTTTGTCTTTATATCGATGGTTAAATATTATTGTCAATTGATTGCGGTATCAATGTCTACCACATAGCACATTTTAACGACAAGAGAACAAAGACTACTTCCCACTCCCAACTAACACTGTGCAGCATAGCAAGCCAATCAATGGTCTTGTACATTTCGCAATTTTACTTGAGCTGCTATAAAAACGATGAATCCAAGCTCTGCAAATGTCACTCACTATTCTCAGTCTTTGTGGTAAAATGAACCCCTTTTGATGTACTCTTTTGAAAAATTCGAGCAATTTTACACGATACATGTCCATATAGCCATGAATTTCTATAAATCAATCCGTCAGCGATAATTCGGAGTACTAATCATCTCTTTCCAAGATGATGTTTACACCTGCAAGATTTCTATTCCACAAACAGAAAGCCTTCTCTTCCTCTTTATCCAAATATAAAACTTACTCAGCCATGTCTGGTAAAGCCAATATCTTATATAACTTGCATTTATCTGATTTAAAGCGGTATAGATTATGCTAAAGAAAGAAAAGTGGCTATCCAAGCTGTCTTAACAGCCAGTAAAGTGTGCCAATCTGTCTTCCAACACCTGGTTGCCAACGAGACTTTGACCAAGGACGACAAATCTCCTGTAACAGGTAATTACAATTTTTGGAAATTCGTACAAAGCGCGCTTATTCATCAAACGACTATTTTTAGTTGCTGATTTCTCGGCCCAGGCTATTGTAAATACTTATCTCAACAAGGAGTTTGAGGATCCTATTGTAGGAGAGGAAGACTCCAAGGATTTGCAAGGTGATGCTGGCAAAGCGTTGAGAGAAAAGGTCTTTTCTTTAACCAATGGGGTTTTGGATGATAAAGAGAAGCTCTCTGAACAGCAAGTAAGATTTTGTATGCATGCTATGGTCGGTACACTCATCACTAAAACGATGAAAATCTGTAGATTTTAGATGCTATTGATCGTGGTAACTATATTGGAGGCCATAAAGGACGCCATTGGGCTTTAGACCCTATTGATGGTACCAAGGGATTTTTGCGTGGAGGTCAATACGCTGTTTGTTTAGCGCTCATTGAAGACGGTATAGTCCAAGTGGGCGTTGTTGGTTGTCCCAACTTGCCTGTCAATCACAAGGAACCCGAAGGCGAGCGTGGATCTCTTTTCATTGCTGTTCGTGGACAAGGGGCTTTCCAGCGCACTTTTACTGATGAAACTGAAAAACCCATCCACTTCTCTAATATCAAAAACACCGAAGAAGCTACTGTCTGTGAATCTGTAGAATCAGCTCACTCATCTCATAGCGATGCATCTGAGATTACTAAAATATTAGGCATTACTAGTGACCCTGTGCGCATGGATAGCCAAGCTAAATACTGCTCTATCGCCAGAGGAGATGCTGATATTTACTTACGTCTCCCTACTAGCAAAGCATACGTTGAAAAGATTTGGGACCACGCCTCAGGCAATGTCCTTGTTACAGAGGCAGGTGGTACTGTAACTGATATTCATGGCAACCCTCTTGACTTCTCCATTGGCCGTACTTTGGAGAAGAACAAGGGCGTTGTTGCCTCCAAGACTAATATCCATGCCCGAGTTTTAGAAGCTGTCCAAAAGGTTTTGGATGTTAAACCTTAAAGCATTCCCTTTGGATTACATGAGTATTCATACATCCCATACGCCTATATATACAAAATAAAAATAAACTTTTATTTCTTCCGTATGGTTCAGCTTGTGTAGCACATTCAATGAAGTCTGAGAGAAAGCTTTCTCGGGAAATTGTGCCTAAAGGAGAATTTCAAAGGAAAATTAGCCTTCAGATGCCACATACAGTCGCAGAGTATAAAAGTTCCCCGCATTTTTATTTTCTTTTCTCTTTCTTTCCAACTGTCAAAAAAATAAAACAAAACAATGTCTATTGCCCCTGCAAGCGAATATACTATCCCTACCAAAGATACCGTCAATCAAGGTGTCTTACTCAAGGAAAAGAACGATCTTCAATTGGTTGAAATCCCTGTCCCTGAGCCCCCTGCTGGACATGTCCAAGTTCAGGTAAAATGTACTGGTATCTGTGGCTCTGATGTCCATTTGTGGAAGCATGGTGAAATTGGTATTTTCCCTGTTTGTGCCCCTCAATTGCTCGGCCACGAAAGTGCTGGTATTGTTACTGCCTTGGGTGAGGGTGTCACTACACTTCAAGTGGGTGATAGAGTTGCTGTCGAAGCGTAAGTATAAAATTAAGGAGCGCAATCACCATTGTACGTAGTCTCATCATGCATATTATTATTATTATAGTGGTATTCCTTGTTCGGCTTGCGATCAATGTATGATGGGCAGATACCATCTTTGTCCCGATGTCATTTTCAAATCCACTCCTCCTTATGACGGTCAACTTGCCAGATACATTACTCACCCTGCTCGTTGGTTGCACAAGATTCCTGCCAATATTTCGTATGGTGAGGGCGCTTTATTAGAACCTTTGTCAGTTGCTATTGCTGCTGTCGACCGTGTTAGAGCTCAATTCGGAAGATCCATGTTGATCGCTGGTAGTGGGCCCATTGGCTTGTTGATCCTGGCCGTCGCTAAGGCTACTGGTGTTCATCCCATTGCTATTACTGATGTGAATCAAAGTCGTTTGGATTACGCAAAGAAAATTGGTGCTACTATGACTTATAAAATTAATCCTGAAAACTCAGAATTGCAAACTGCCAAGGAATTGCGTGCTTTGTTCGGCGGTGAAGGTGCTGAATGTTCTTTAGAATGCACAGGCATTGAGAGTTCTTTTAGAACTGCTATTATGGCCACTCGTGACGCAGGTACTTGTTTGCTTGTTGGTGTCGGAAAGAATGATCAAACTCTTCCTGTGAATAACTTTGCTATGCGTGAGGTTGACATAAGAGGCTTATTCAGGTATTATAAATACACTCCAATATGATTCATACAAAGTAGGCTCTAATTTACTTACGTTTCAATATTAGATACCATCACACATATCCCCGTGCTATTGCATTGTTATCTAGCGGTATTTTAGATATCAAGCATCTGATTACTCATACTTATGATTTCGCAGATGCTCTCGAGGCTTTCGAAAAGACTCATGATCGTAACTCTGGTGCTTTGAAGGTTCAGATCATCAACTAAAACGATTTACAATAACTGTAACTGTACATTACTTCATCACTCTCATAAAATATGTCACGAATAAACAATACACATTATCATACATTTTATGGAAGCTAAATCAATCTTGAATATGGACTAACTCAATTTATTTTATTTGGCTATGGAAGCGTATGTCAGATTTTTGTAAGTATAGCCATAAAAGTACAAATTTTGACACTTTTCATGATTCATTTGAGCCCTTGTTAGCACTCGTAAACTCTGTCTAAAATTAGGTTAAGTCTCAAAGACGGCTTTCAAGCGCATAACACTATGAATAAATGATCTAAAGCCATCACAAAAAATCACAGTCTAACCGAAATATGTTTATCCAAATAAGGGGCAACACTTTGTTAAATAATGCATCAATTGTCAACTCCAAAATATTGAATTTTGCCAAAACTCAAGCAGTAGATGTCTTGCTTTTTATTTTTTAGCCGAATTATCTATCCTTATCCTTCCTCTCCAGAACATAGTGAATCTGAATAGAGTATCATATCATGATAAAAGAGTTTACCTTTACTGGATGGGTCCTACATTCTACGGCTCTATACGGCATTTTCGTTATAATGGGGGAACAAAAACAGGGCTTGTATATCTTCGCCCTGCATGATTCTTTGGGGCTGCATTCAAATGCTGATGTTGTGTATTTATTCTATATTATCAATGAAGGCGTCCAAAATCATACACATTCTCTGTTTCTCTCAATTTTACAATTGTCGGCAATGATAACCGATTAGCCCTACACCGCCCAAACATGAATAACAATACGAAGGCTTTGCATGCAGACTGTGAGATGTTATCATTTAATTTTACAACAGCAGAAGTTGTTGCTAAGCCAATTAGGGAAGACAATCACTTTTGGATGAATTAAACTTTAGCAGTAGTAGATCTGATTGTATTCAAGACATTAACGTTGATTGTCCCTTTATGATAGCAGACATCCAGAATATATGGTCTTATGATGAAACATTTAAAATTCACATAGTGTTTTTTATAATAAACACTTTCAATTTTTATTCATTTGAAGCTGTGCCTTCTCTCTTTTTTTTTTTTTTCGCCTTAGAGGTTCAAAAAAGAACAATGTATGCTTTTTTCAATTAAGGCAAGCCAAGCAATTTATAAATTGTATGTGGTACATGATTAATTAATCAATTTTGAATTCTTTGGTCAGAAACCGAACCGTGTTTTCTTTTCTTCAACAAAAAAAAAGGCTTAATCATGTATAAGGCTGTATTTTGATGTTTTACATAATTCATAAGCTAGGAGAGGCTGCTATTCCAAAAAAAGAGAAAGCAGAAATCGAAATAACCCAAAATTTTTAATTGGCTGAACTTTTCGGTTCTAATAAAAAAAAAGCTATTTAATAGAAACATCTGTTCGATTTTAATATTTACGTTCTTCTTTATTTCTTTTGAAAATATGACACAAAGCATTAATGATAGTGGCAATCATAAAGCCTATTACGTTGGTAGCGAAATAATAGACGATTTCTTAGAACTAGATTCACATCAACAGCAAATGCAATCAACACAGCATTTGGATGATGATGACCAGGTCATTTATAGAACAAATTCGTTGTCAAAGAATATCCCTACTTGGCGACAACTGCTGCCTCGTTTAGTTTTATTTGTAGTTATTGGTCTACTGTCACTAGTGTTTTCAATTTCACTGGCACATGTGGTATTAGACATTGGATTGCCTCGAACATTGGAAGATGTTCAACAGACTGCAATTCAATTGGACCAACTCATCAATAGCAGTTGGAACGGATACGGTTCTGTTACTTTCGTTTTTGCAGTGCTGTATCTATGGCAACAGGCTTTCAGCATTCCAGGCTCGGTTTTGTTGAATTTGTTGGCTGGCTATCTTTACGGTATCACTATGGGAACGGTTTGGACAAGTTTATTAACAGCTGGTGGTGCTACTCTGGCCTATGGTTTAGCCATTCTTGTCGGTGAACCATTGATCCGAGTTCCTTGGTTTGTCCGTAAAGCCGAACCTCTTAATCGTCAACTTGAGCAAGAACGACAAACAGGTGGATTGTTTTGGTGGTTATTGTTTGCTAGATTATTCCCATTTTCACCATACTGGTTCATTAATTTGGTTTCTCCTTTGCTCGACATCCCTGTGTCTCCATTCTTCTGGTCTACCTTCTTTGGTTCAATGCCATACAACTTTATTTGTGCTCAAGCTGGTGATGTTTTGGGTGACTTAACATCGACCTCTGATATCGTTTCCGTCTCCTTGGTTTTAAAATTGTTGATTGTGTCATTTATCTCTCTCGTGCCAGTCATTTGGGGTAAGGCCATCCAACAATGGACTCGACAAATTATGGGCCTTCCTCCTTTATTAGATGTGGATTTAGAAAAGTCTTTGAATGACGATGATGTTGAATTGACACTCAGTGGCTACTCAAGATTGCCAAATAGCACCAGTAATGCAGCTTAAAAGAAGCATCTACAACCCTGTATATTTCTCTACAAATGTTAATAAGATTCCCTCTCCTCCTCCTCTCCCTTTGTCGTACTACTCTGCTTGCCGTATATTTTACAACATCTACTTTAATATAGCGACTCCTTGTTACCTGTAAATTTTTTCTTCTTGTTGTTCTACAAGTCATACATAAAACCCTATAATAAGGTCTCATCATCTGATATCTTTCCAGACTCTTTTCAGGGTCACATGGTTTATGTCACACCAATGTATTTGGTTATAATTATTGAAAAAGATGTTAATAAAGCCATGTAATGAGCATGGCTATTTTATGTAATTAGAATAACGACATTCATCAATTGCCATGTAGTAGCCAACAACAGACGGGATTATGGGGGAATACAGTTGCGATTATTCTGAGGTAGTGCTGGAGCTGCATCGTTAATTTGTTTTTCCACACATCCAAAATGTATCTGAGCCTCTCGCCTCTCGCCTTTCGCCTCTCACCCGATCAGTGAGCATTATTTACGTTTGGCATAGTTGATACATATTTGAATCAGCAGATATCTGTGCCATTGTTTATAATACGACCCCAAAACGATTTTCTATAACTATTTAACATTTATCTATTAACTTGACACATGTTTATACATATTATCCCAGAACCATAAAATAAAACACTGATGCATCTTTTAATAATGCTCCTTGGATAGAGACATTATTCGCGATATATTACATTTGCAATTAGTATATACAGTTGCGATTAGTCATACATAACATTAGCAATGGGCTACATGTCGCTATTCGAGAAAAACTTTCACGATTAGACATCTTTTTGCAATGAAAATTTGTAAGCTTAGTCTTTCTGTCCAGAAAGAAGGCGATGCCTTGACCCCAAGCTCCCTCTCAGAACTCAGTCTTTAATGTGTTACGAACTCAAGAACCTCCCGCGTCGTGTGTACATTCTCATTTAATACTGTTGGATATTCGAAATACTTGAATAGGAGGCTGGGCTTGATAGGTACATGTACTCCAAGACCTCTTCTAAATGATGTCAAGGTTGTTGCAATAATGAGACTGTTATTGTAGCAACTTGTTGCAAGTACTGGCCAAATTATATGCGAGATTGGCTACACTACTGCTCCTTCATGCGTGTATGCACTTCTTGAATCATGCATTTAGCGAAATACAAGATCTTTTTAAACCAAGTGCTCAAACTTCTGATTCTCTAAGATAGAAGCTACGTCTGCGAAACTCGGAGCCTTGTGAGGCCCATTTTATTTTATTTTTGCCAAAAGTGCTATGCAGTGGGCCTTGAATACACCCATCATCTAGGCTCCAGTCTTTTTCTGTTTGAAGCCTACAAGCACCTCTTGAGTGGCCCCTCAGCTCCTGATGGGCCTTTCTCATTACAGCAGTATGTGGTCACAGATTGGACAATTTGATTACGTTGCAGCCTTTTAATGGGATGCGCGTCCTCTTTTACTTGTCCAACAAGATACACTTCTTTTTATTTCTGTTATATTGGAAGGAAGCAATATATATATACAATATAAACAATGATGACAGTACAACAATTAGATGTCCTTCGTGACCAACTCAAGCAAGAGTTGAGCTCTTCATCTAGTAATCTCCAGAAAGTGGGCCAGCTTCTGACGCAAGCCAAGGTAAAAAAAAAAAAACCAGCAAACAACAAAACATGGCTGGCACATGTGTTTTGCTAAATCATGGCATTAGGTTGGTTTGATTGAACTTGGCGCATTCGTCCCTGTTGCTGGAAAAAGTGACCCCAATGTACTTGTCACTGCACGTAAGGAATTCATGCTATGGGCGGCTGCAGAAAGAGGACTAATGTTTATATCATATAGGCGATATTTTGGAAGCAGGTGCTTATTACAGCGTTCGTATCAAGGATATCGCTTCATTTGAAAGATATATTGCTCAACTCAACACATATTATCATGATCTTGCGTAAGAATTATGAACGGTTCTGAGCCAGCAGCCACGAAATGTTGACTGACAAATGTACATTCTAGATCTGTACTTCCTCCTTCATCTCAAATGTACTCACTCATAGGGCTGAATTTGCTTCGATTACTATCACAAAATAGATTATCTGATTTCCATACTGCACTCGAAACAATTGATCTTGATCAATTGCAATCAAACCAATTCATTAAGCAAGCTGTTGATCTAGGTAATATAAAGAGACACGCAGAGGCTAGTGCCGGGATTAACCACGCATGCAATAGAGCAATTTTTGATGGAAGGTAGTTATAACAAGGTCTGGAGCACAAGAAGTACTGTCCAGGGAGAGGAATTCATGTTTTTCTACGATATTTTGATTAGTACCATCAGGTAAGAGATCTATGGTTTATAGATGAACTGATGCTAACCGATGTTTCGGTAGACACGAGATTGCCAGTTGCAGTGAGAAGGCTTATGAATATCTTCCTTTGAACGATGCCAGCACTTTATTGTTCTTGAAGAATACCGAGGAATTATTGAACTTTGCAAAAGAACGTGGATGGAAAGTTAATCCGGCTGAACAAAAGGTCTACTTTGGAACAGAAGATGATAGCATTGTCGAAATTCCTCAAGAGCAAATTATCACTCGTACATTAGGATATGCTAGAGAACTTGAGCGTATTGTATAAATTGACGAATAAAGAAGAAGCAACCTTTTGAAGCACTTTTTTTTTTGTGAATCTAGGCATGTATGATTATTAACATGTCTAGTCTTTGTGCAGTTGAAACTCGCTTTGTCTATTCTTATGAGTAATTCAGTTTTGTGTTATATTTCAAGAAGGTAGAGTTGAGAGTTACGCTCGTGAGAAGTAATTTCTTTCAATAGCGTTGCAATTGATACCTGAAATCCAATCACTTTGAGCACAATAGGAATCTGGAGTTTATATTGTTGGGAGATTCGACTACCAAAAATAATTTTATACCTTTATGTTTTTGGTTTTAATTGTTTTTTATGTGTATTTTAAGAAGGATTGAAGAGCTGAACAGGTCCCTAATGAGTTTCAATGGAGTTATACTTGTATAATTCCTTTCTACAAGTAAAACTAGGCTATCAATGCTTTGTGTATGGCTTTTGGCATCTATGCCCAAATTTACCATATTTAATCTCTGGTAGCAGCTTATTTAGGAAGTTTGAAAGTGTATACAACATACTAGAGGCAGCGGGAAAAGGTAGACATCTGTTGTGTGTGCAACCTTTAATAATATTTTATACCTGGGCCATTCCAATATTTTTGTTGTTTTTCTTTCTTCTCTTCCTTTCTCTTTTTTCTTTTATATAGAGAATTCATCACGCACTATATAATTATATTCAAATAAATATATCGAAATGATGCCCGGTGAAGCGATGCTCTTCTTGTTTGCAGTCATTATGTCTGCATTGTTGTTATTCATGATGGTCTTTTTTGTAAGAATTTTTGCAACACACCAAATCGCAAGCTTAACTTTTTTTTTCCATCTAGGTCATTATGTTTTCTGATTTAGAATGCGATTATATCAACCCTATTGATCTTTGCAACAAATTGAATCAGGTAAAAAATTCCATCTTTACACACGGTTTTCGTGAAAGAGGCTAACATGTTGCAAAGTTTGTTTTACCTGAAATGGGAGCGCACGCATTCTTGTTCTTCATGTTCCTCGTAAATGGGAGCTGGATATCTATGATTTTAAATTTGCCTTTGGTTGCTTATAATGTTAAAAAGTAAGTAACGATTCTGTTGTTTTAGAGGAGGAGGGAGGGATCAAATGCTGACATGACATACTGCTGCTAGGGTCATTAATAAGCGTGATATGTATGATGCCACCGAGATTTTCCGTACTCTTTCTCAGCACAAAAAGGAATGCTTCATCAAGCTTGGTTTTTATTTAATTGTAAGTTCACATATATGTACGTTCATTTCTAGTTGTATTTATGATTTTCTTTTGCGTAGTGCTTCTTTTATTTCTTATACCGTATGATTGTTGCATTAATTGCTGCCGATTCATAAGATTAATGTCTTTTTAATAAAAGTTATGTACAAAGTAAAGTGGAAATACACATGTATTTTTCTATGTACTATTTATTGGACCCAAGCGTTATGTAGTTCTTCAATATACTTTGAAAACGTGGATCTGGGTGTTGTTAAAATGCGTTTTCCATTGGCTGCCACCATAGCATCGACAAGAGGAATTAAAAAGTTCTTGAGCGACTTTGATGGAACTACAAGATCTTGTAATCCTCTCAAAGGTGTAAACAAATGCTCTGGTAAATCATTTAATACTGTTGTACAAGGGAATCTGTCAAACCATGGCAGCAAACTGCTGCTTACTCCTCGAGGGTCTCTATGGTCCGTTGCAATATACACTTTTGCGCGTTTGGCAAGCTGTTCTGACGAAAATTGGTGTTCACTGGAGCCGTCGGTATTGCTATTATCGCCGTTGAAAGATGATGTTGAAGCAATGCTGAGGCAGTGGTGTGCTAAATCAACTGATGCATGGTCTTCATGACGTTGCACATACGTCTCATGACTGATGATCTCTGTCATATTCTTTGCAAATAACGCTAGATTAGCCGGGACATCCTTACGAAAGGGATTGTCGCCTGTTCTGAAATGCACCGACGTAAATGAGCCTTTGCCACCCAAATAATTGACAATACCCTTTACAGTTTCACCCAGGGGCGTATCTAATCGATAGTGTAACACCTGTTTGATCATTTCCTGCATTTGTTTATCTTGAGCATCTATTAGATTGAAACGCGTCGAGCCAAAGATACCACCCAAGTACAGCAGCTTTTCAGTTCTGCGTTGAAAATGACGAGGTAGCAATACTTTATAGTAATGGCGTCCAGAAAATGAGTCGAAATAGTTGAACCTGTTCTTTAGTAATTCGACGGCTTGAGATTGATTTTGGTATAATTGCCAATCGTACAGTTGAGCGTCTTGATGCAGATAGATGTCGCTGTCGTTCAGCTGCAGATCCTCTTTGATTTGTTTCATAGAGACTACGGATTGAAATTGGAATTTGATGCCCACTTCTTGCAATGGACTGAAATCATGTAGGTCTGTCCACGATAGTACGCCGAAATTACGATATTCAGCGCACCTCGATCGCTGAACGTAACTAGCAAGTGTTCCAGGCTTTGGGTTTTGGCAGATTTTTGAGAAATCCTTTGGAGTTGTTAGCCACTCAAGTCGTTCTTCCAATTGAACTCGGTTCATCCATCCAAACACCGAACCAAGAAATGCAGGAGGGATGATGAGCGTACGGTTTAGCATTTGGGATAGTAGTAACGCATTTGCCAGTTCAATTCTTTGATTTGATAAACCTGAATGCGGTAAATAAGCTAGGTACTTTTCTTCTTCGAAAGATGGTATGGTTGGAGGCTCCTTTGTTGTGGGTAACATTTTACGCTGTATTGGGTATTTTTCATTCTTATAATAGAATAGTGTTGTGCTAGTCGTTGTGGGTAAAGTGTAGCATATGAATAATGCTAGCAGTATTAAGCCCGCGATACTTGATTTTCTAGTCTTTGTTGACAATATGGATAGAAATGACATTGATAACTTTTTCATCATCCTGCGTATATGAAAGTCTATGGTGAACGAAAGGAATGTATATATGATGCAAAGTGATCAGAAAGAGAGAAGAGATAAAAAGAGGGCTATTAAATATTTTTACAAACAAAGAAAGATGTTCCTGATTTCAAAGGAGTTTTTAGTACGCCGATCACTTATGTTACTCTTTTCATAGCTTCAGGAAGCGTACGTTTCTGTTGTTATATACACAGTAATAGTGTCTTTTGTAATAACACACTGCTTGATTTGACATCATCGTGTCTTTCTCTTTTATCTCTTGGCGCAGTTGCACAAGACGATAGGACAGAAAACAGCATGCAACTAAAAGTATTTGGCAAGACAATGCTCATAACGTATGGCGAAATGCCATGATATTCACTCATTCTTTCCGTTCTTTCGTATTATTTATAGCATATTTTCCAACGTTTTTGTCAATGGACAGATTGTTGAATATGGTTTTATTTACTCGTTTTGTAATTAAAAACTATTTTTATAAGACTTAACTCAATTGTGTGCTACACCAAAAGAAAGTTTGGTGTAATACAATATTGATGGAATATTGTATTGCACTCAGTGACAAAACGCAGTGCTTCCATTGCCACTTTGCACGTTTAACTACACAATTCGCGCTTTTTGAACATTAAAACCAAGGAGAACGGCCAACAGCAGTGTTTCCGAAACAAACCTGTCTCCTTGACAAAGTTCACACAAGCTGCTGGAGCAGATCTTTACCAGAACAAAAGTTAGTTTGACACCACTTGGAAACCGTGATAGCCTTACGAGTTCGAATACCAAGAGCGACGTTGAGCTGTTCCCCATGTTCTAGACTCAGATCCTCGAAATGGAAAGTTGCGAGTTGTTCATGTTCCCTAGAGCTTTTCTATTCCATGTCAAAAACATCCTTTGCTTGCTGAGAGTTGAAAATGCGTGCAGATGTGGATTCATGCTGAGAATCAGTGGTGTTCCTACCAATCAGGTCTCTGTCCTTTATATGGTGTTGGGTTATCTGAAAGAGCCATCTAAATCCTATCATATCAATGAAAAAGCATTACTATAACAAGATGAATACATACTGCATATAAACTCTTCGATTTTATCAATTATGCAAATTGAAAATAGAAAAACGTTGTGGTGCATTTGATGAGGCAACAATGTAGTATATGCAGTTTATATTAAATTGGATAAAATATAGCACATTGCGCTACTGTTTCAACTTTGTAGTTTTTCCACATAACAAATGCTTCTGTCTTCAATGAACATCCCCTCTACCCCCCCCCCTTTTTTTTTTCTTCTATTAACATTTGAACTGAATGGTGATCACAGGAACAATTATGAAGTTCAGCGTATGCCAGCTGCCCGAGAAACTGTGGCATTTGGTTCTGCAGGATATATCTCATTTTGATACACAACAGCTATCAATGATTTGTCATCGATTCAGATATTTTACGCTTAAGCACTCTACAAGAAGCATAACCGCATTTCCCACAAGGAGCGCGTCCGCATATACTCAAGAAGTCATGATGAAGATTGCTACCACCTTGACTGTCGAACATAGCAATATTACAACTACTTGAGTGAAAAAATCATCCAACATCTACCCAACATTAAAGTCGCCAATATTGAATGTTCATCGTAAACTAGCAAGACAACTCTTGATCTATATCTCAAGGTACTGCCATTTTGATGTAATCCATGCTCCATTGAAAGATATTCCAAAGTGGGAAAAATTCTAACATCATTCAATAGACGGTAAATGTATTCGCGCTAGTGCAGTAAGTGTCAACCATTTGGATGTGTCTCGCCAAAATGTTAATCAAGACATGTTTCTTTTACAAGGTCGTAATATGTTGCTCGAAAATGATGAAGATCCTCTGCCTGTGAAGACTTTGTCATTTAACTTGGAAAACTTAGCGTTGACTTGGTGCTATCTAGCAACAGCATTTGTATCCATGGTTTTTTGATGTCTACAAAATTGTCAGCTGATAACACATACTTACAAATATATAATCGCTGATAGGACCACCAATAATTCCTTGCTCATTCCGTTTTCGCTCCTCTGCAATCAATCTCCTCAAAAATGCCCTAAAATTGAAAACACCCGTACATGCTTTATCCTTGAATGGTATCATGCTTCTTACAGACGATTCTTATGTAGACTACGGATTTGGAACGCAAGAATGGAGAGACATCATGAGAGGACTCCAGCAAACCTTTGTCAACAAAGACTCTGTTGCAACGATGAATTCACGTTAATTATTGATGATTTCCTAAATCGGTGCTATGATAAAAGTAGGATATCTATATGCTGCACTGAACGCCAATGCATTGTCAAAGGTAAATGATTGGTGTCGATGTTGAATAACCTAGCGGGCATTGTTAATCCAACTTGGAATGTAATGAACATGATGGATACTTTTACCATCAATATGTTCGGTCCCATATTTTTAATCCTTTTCTTATTTATAATTTATCCTTATCTCACAAATTTTTGTTCTGGCGAAGATTTCATCCATATCTGCTCCAGCATCTCATGTAAACTTTGTCAAAGGGACAACTTTGTTTTGGGATCACTGCTGTAGGCCATCCTCTTCAATCGTAATGTTAAAAAAGCTACGCTTAAAATATTATACCAAAAATATAAAATGAATCCACAGTTTTTGGCTTTTCTTGCTTATCGCAGCGAACTGAGGCCAACAAAGAAAGTTTCTTTTTCAATCAAAAACAAATCCTAGCTAGCCATTAATTGTCAGTACTTTCTTCAGACAGAAACAAGAGCCTGAAGTTACTACAGCACTACTTTCTGGAACAGAAATGGTAAGTCTGAGCCCTTATAGAGACTAAGAATGATAGCAATACATAATGCATCGATTGTAAAAGACCATTTGAGAGCTGTGAACTGCATTTTGAACTGAAGCAATAAAGCCACCTGTAATGAAAGTGTTAAATTTGCTACGAGAAGAACGCGCCTCATCTTATAAATATACAAAAGTTGAAATACGCTAACTTTCACAATTTTGAAATATTTAGGTTGCCACCTAAAATCAAAAAAGATTATTAAACAGGTTGGTCGAGATTTCAGCTGAATCGATCGACATTTTTCGGTGTAAGGAAGAAATGGAGCAAGGGAGCTGGGAGCTTCTAAGTTAATTGAAAATGTATAACGTTGAGCTGTTAACGCTACTAAATATCACTTACTACCCTTGGATATCAAATTGTTAAGGAGATCCAGGCCATGGGCTGGACTGGCAAATATCGTATTCATACTTTTTGTTTGTCAAATTGTTTTTTTTATTGCTCCATGTAAATAGGTCCCGAAGACACTATCAAAAGGCAGGCGCAAATAAGAGGTTGTTTGAATAATTACTAATGAGTATTCATACTACTCACTGGAAAATCAACATTTTTTCGCTTAAGAAACATTGATAATAAATGTGACAATAATTGGAAAGGCCACAACGACAGAGGCAAATGAGAGGACTATTACTACTACCAGATATGGCCTTTATGCAACAAAAATTGGAATGAGGAGCAGTAGTCAGATAATATTTTATAATGGACCCATTTGGAAAACCCAACTTTTAACTTAAGTATATACCATTGTCATGCTCTAATAAGACACCGGATAAACGTTTACTCTTTCTCGCAAATGATAACAAAATTAAGTTTCCTATTTCTTTGATTTCAATCTTTTCAGCTTTTTCTCACATTTAAAACTACACCTCATGTCCTTTACATCATCTAGTGTACCACCAGCAGAAAGCTTTGATAGAGAATCCGTTGGTTCGAAGCCTTCTTTACCAGAGCAAGCTTGCGAAATACAAACGTTGATGTGCTCATTCTTGAAAGAGCATACAGCATACGATGTCTTGCCTGTAAGCTATCGGTTGATTGTGTTTGATACTCGGCTCTTGGTGAAAAAAGCATTGAATGCACTTGTGCAAAACGGTAAAATCCTGCCATGGTACAAAAAAAAAAAAGAAAACCAACCTTGTTTTTTTGTTGTAGGTATTGTGTCTGCCCCTTTGTGGTCGAGCGAAACACAGAGATTTGCTGGCATGTTAACCGTAGCCGACTTTATCAACTTGATACAATATTATTATACCCATTCTTCGGTCGAGGATGCGTTTCGTGAGATAGAAAGCTTTGAGCTGGCCCATTTACGTAATGTAGAGAAATTGGTTGGGGCACCAGCACCACAGCTAGTGTCTATGGATCCTATGGCAACATTGTATGACGCGTGTCGTAAGCTAGCTGAAAGCAGGGTACATCGAGTGCCTTTATTAGATAAAGAGCCAGAAACTGGAACAGAGATGATTGTGAGTGTGATTACACAATACCGTATATTGAAGTTTATCGCCTCTAATGTGAGTATCATGATTTCGCACTTTTTGTCTGCCCTCATCTGATGCATTCTTGGACAAGTTTAAACACACAAAAGCATTGAAACAACCATTATCAGAGCTAAAGATTGGGACTTACGAAAATGTCGCAACAGCATACATGTCAACACCTGTAATTCAAGTCATCAATATGTTTGTGGAGCAAAATATAAGCGCTGTACCCATTATAGATGCAAATGGCGTTGTGATCAATGTATACGAGACAATTGATGTGATGGTAAGATTTTTAGTCAAGTTATATTTCAAGGATTATTGAAACAAGAAGTTATTTTTGCAGAGCATTGCAAGATCAGGGAGATATAAAGAATTAGACATTCCTGTTGGAGAAGCAATGGAAGCGAGACCTAAAGACTATCCTGGAGTGCATACATGCACACTAAGTGACACATTGTATTCCATCTTTAGGACTATCAGAAAGCAAAGAGTGTATAGATTGATTATTGTGGATAGAGAAAACAAATTGATTGGAATAGTTAGTTTATCGAATATTTTGGGGTATCTTGTAGGTCATACTGCAAGGCGCTGATTATAGTATCTACTCCAAATAATAAAAATCTGTGTACATAACATTAATTTTGGTAATCATTATTGTAGCTGTCATTTTGCTACATACAACACTGTCGCGAGCAGTGAAATGTTGGTGATATTGAGACGCTTTGTGTTACAGTTACACACGAGTCAGTAAGAGAAGCATTATATTGCCATACAGCCAATGGTAAGGTATGACTCAGTATGATTGACAAATAATGAATAAAAGATGTTTATGCATAGATAGTGCTAATATTATAGAGAAAGAGAGAAGTATATACAGCTATTTATCCGGGAGGGAGCAAGGAGGCATCGACAACATCAGAATCTTCGTATGAATGCTCAGTTTGGGGTTCATAATGATCATGGACAGGAGATCTAGGCATTGCCATAATACCTTGAAAAAAAAAATCGAGCAGGCAAAGAATCAATATCCAAAATAAACACTAATAATGATTAAACTTACCTGTTCTTGAGGCTTCAAGAATACCAAAAGGCTTACAGAGCTTCATGAATGAAGATAATCTGCTGGATTTGGCACATAACTCGATGATTACAGAGTCTGAAGAAACATCAACAACCTTGCCATCAAAGAGACGAGTAAGCTCTGTCAAGGCACGCAAATGAGAGAAGGTCTCGCGAAGGGTATCTGAAGAAGAAATGGCGGATTGCTGTACAACAATATTAATTTATGTCAGATCTTGTGATAATTAAGTTTCTCCCTTACGTTCTTGAAACGAGTTACATTCTCATCTTCATATTCAACCTCGTCATCCAACTTGGCAGTGGGCAACTGTTCATGCAAGTGTTCAGGACCAAGAATCGAGACCTTGATCAGTAAAAGTTCACGCTCAACCAATTTTGTCTTTGAGTAGTCCAATACAGCCCAGACAGGAACCTATTCAACACACCTTTGTTAATGATATCCCTCGACGCACAAAAATCTGCTGATAATACCAAATCTTCCAATTGACGTCTAGCTTGTTCAATTTGAACATTTCTTCCATTAAAGACAATCGTCATACGGCTAAGATCCTCGACTTCTGTATTAGCTACAACAAGAGACTCAATATTAAAACCACGAGCAGCCAAAATACCAGACACACGACTGAGCACACCAGGCTCATTTTGAACCAAACAATTCAATACATGACGAGTTTCAGGCTGGAGACTAGGAGCTGGTGTGTTGTAGAGAATGTTGGTAACTGCATCTTCTACAGTAGGCTGAGGCACAACGGGTACAGGGGCAAAACGGCGCTGACGGATGTGCTTCTTGAAAGAGATGGCAGAGGTAGCAGAGCTGCTTTGAGAGGCTAAAAACCTGGCATTGTTGATGACAGGAGAACGAGTGTTGTGAACCTACAGTACGTTAGACCAAGAAAAGCTTATATGCACAAAAATACAACTTACAGCACGAGTTGCAATTGATCTGAACATGTCGATATGAAATGAGAGAAGAAAAGAAAAAAAAAGAAAGAAATGTGGAGACGTTTCTATTTATACCAAATGAATGGTAACCCCAGATTTCAGCAATTCAGGGAATTTCCATGTAGTCTCATTACTGTTGATAGCCTGTGACGACAAGTTGAATCATTTGCAACAAAGAGAGCTTATTGGTACATCTAATAATGTAAATCTTAACTTCAAACATTCACCTGCTTTTGTTTGAGCAAATGCATAAGAGAGAACCGCGAAAAACCAGCAATATAGCTGTCATACTCTCAACATCTGCAATAACTAATTCAATTTTTACTACACGCTTTGATATATTCTCTCGTTTGTTTTCTTTTGGTATCTTTATTTGATGCGCTAGTTACACCAACAAGATGAACTTTAAAAAGCCACTTGGACAAGAAAAGCAGGCTGCTTGAAGCTGCATGATTTAAGGGGTGAAAATCAGTTACGAAGGTACGACAAAGCTTTTCACAGAGACATTGAGACCATCCAAATGCCTACAACAATCCGTAAATAATGTATCTATACTTTATATTTGATACGCTTTCTTACTTTCGAATCTTTGCGTCCAAAGAGGGTTCAGCAACGATCTTGCTCTTCTTCTTACTATCAACGAGAGCATTGGCCAACTGCTCTTTAGCTTCTTTCTGTGATTTTCTTTGATCAATCATATGTTGTAAATTCTTGTAATGGTGGATAACAACAAACTTGTCCTCTGCAGTGATATAAAAAAGAATCAATGATGGCTTGTATATAAATTACACCGAAAAAAATGAATTAAAAACAAACAAACCGTATTTATCCACAATATCTTGTTCCTTTCCAGAGGATTTCTTAACGACTTTTTTCTTTGCATTAACCTGCTCATCCAAATCATCTTGACCAGTCATCATGCCGTCAAGCAAACGCTCGAAATTCTTTTTGAAATCAATAATGAGGCAATCTTGTTTATCTTCGTGCAAACGAGATCCTCGGCCAAGCATTTGTTGAAATAAGGGCTCTGAATTGGTTTTACGAGTCAGCAAAATGCAATCTACCTGAGGAAGATCGGTTCCTTCAGTCAAAATTGCTACATAACAATAGTTGGTATTAATCATTATGAAAAATCTGTCAGGTACTCACTGCAGTTTACTAAAACAGGCACTTTTCCTTCCTTGAAGTCATCGAGGATCTTTGTTCTAGTCTTGGGATCTGTTTTGCTTGTAATGAACTTGGCATCAACGCCTTTAGAAATGAAATCGTCGCATAAATCTTCAGTTTTTTGAATATTTCGGGCAAAAACCAGAGTAGAAGTTCTTTGCTTCTTGGCAGCAAACTGCTGCCAAGAAGCTATGACAACTTCATGATATATATCTTCGTCGAGAAAATCATCTGTATCGACTGTTGTTACCCTCAAATCACTTAAATATCCAATACTGATCATTTCCATCAAGCCTAAATGGAATGATACGGGTCCAAAAACAGGGTCGAGAGATTTTTTATCAGCTCGTTTGGGAGTAGCAGTACAACCCCATAAGAGAGTCTTGGAGCCTTTCTCCAGAACACCAAAATACTCAAATATACGCATATAAGTTTTTGCTACACCACGATGCGCTTCATCAACAATCACAGCTTTAAACAGCTTCGGATCAAACTTATTCATACGGTATTTCGACTTGTCTTTCTTGTCTTTGGAATTCAAGCTTTGGACAGAGCCGATAACCACATCCGTAGTCAAAGGATCTGCAAGGTTTTTTTCCTGTTCGATGTTGACTACCTATACCAACGAGAGCATGTCAATATAGTATCTATATAATTGCCGATGTATTGGTACCAATTTGGGATTATATTTCGAAATCTGGGCTTTCGCTTGATTCAGGAGCTCAATTCGATGACCTAACACAAGAACTTTGGTTGCCTTAGGATTAGGGGATGGTATAAGTGGTATCAAGTTGGACATAACGACCTATTTCTTTCATTAACATGCCTATTTATCTGTGAGCTGCATAGTTTTTAAACTTACAGTCTTTCCGCTTCCTACATGTAGGTAATGTCGTTATCAGTATCCCAATTTTTTATTGTGCTTAATTGTCAAAATCAAGTTACAAACCTGTTGGAAGAGAAATAAGATGCTGGTATTGGCCTTTCTTGATGCTGGCCAGTGTATCTTTGATGCATCTGTCTTGGTAATCTCTTAGTTTTTCGGTATTCATATTACTGGGGGGCGAAGGTATAGTATATTGAAAAGAAAAGAATACAAGCGTTTGGTTGTGCTACAAACTGTATGTGACCGATGTTGCTTTAACGGGGAGGTTTCCAATTACACTGCCTTCACCCCCAATTTTCGCTTTTCAACGAACTGATTTCGTTTTGGTCTTTGACCAATTGTCGTTTTTATAAAGCCCAATCTTCGTTTTTTTTATTGGCCAAAATTCGTTTTGGTAAGAGCACATTTTTCGCTTTCGTCGCTCCCAAAGTTCGCTTTTAAATCACTCAATTTTCGTGTTTTTTTTAACTTTTGCGTTTACATTTCAATGAATAACAACTTTTATTACGAAGACGGACAGGGCAAGTTTTTGGACGAGCAAGGAAACGACGCTGTCGACTGGGAGGAGGAGGTTGATCCTTATAATCTTGGTACTTTGTTGACTTTGTCACAATATCGAGCTTTTCAGAGTCGCTTTCCGACAGAGGATATAGAAGAGCTCGATGTACAGATGGAAGAGTTATCCAAAGAACTATCGCAGGGTGAAACTAGTGGCAAAAAGTACAATGTGTATTCTGATAACCAGAAGTCAGTGTTTTATTATTTTAACAGAATCAAGCTTTGGAAGGCTGCCCCTTCGGGACGTAAAGCGAACATCGAGCCACGAACAGCACAGATCTGGGCCAAGAGACTCAGAGAAGATCCCAGCTGGAACATCTATGAGAAGCAGACGAACAAGGTTAACCGAAAGCCTTCTTAACTTCAGCAGGATCATAAACAGCATCTTCTGGAGTTTTTCGATAACTACCCTCAAGCAACGAGGCATGATGCTGTGGAAAGTCTCACTGAAGCATTTGAGGGCTTTAGTCTGAAGGAAACAGCAGTCGGCAATTTCATCCTTTATGAGTGCAATTTGACTATGAAGCGAGTAACTTTACAACCTGTGTCGTGAAATAGCCCTGAGAACCTTGAAGCACGCTACAGGTGGACGCATGAATGGGTTATTAATTCGGATATGAATTACGTCGAGAACTGTGTTTTTTTGGATGAAGCTGGTTTCAATATCAACATGAGAAGCCCTTTCGCTTGTCCAATGAGAGGCACACCTCTTTGTTCATCCAATGGATATATTCTGTTCAACACTGCAGAACTTCGAATATATATAATAATTCAAAGGCTTGAATTCTATACTTTGTTTCAAAGTTGAGACACAGTACTTTCACTTCTATAACGGGAGGGAATGAACGCTGCATGAATTGAACATTCAGTTCCTGAAATATGATTAGATAAGAAGCGTCGCAACTTTAATTTTATCCTCTTTATCACCTTTGTTTGTTGTAAGTGTTCCTTATCTCAAAGAGGTAGCTAATCTCCATTAAAATTTTATCAAAAGTTGTACATAAATATTATATGTAGAAATTTGGATGATGTTATTGTATGAGAGAATTTTATTTTTTCATACAGTAACATACTCTAATTATACGTTATACCTAACTTTTTGTTATGTATGATTTATAAACAGATTGAGTTTGCAGCAACTTGAAGACACGAATATGATTATTAAATCATTGAGTGAATTTATATTCATTGATTTTTTACTATTTTATATTATCTATACCCTCAAATACCACAAAGACAAAACGCATATATTTCACAAATGTTCAAAGCTAGCGATAATTGTGTCGTGCACGAGTTCAGTAATAAGAATGGAGAAATATCGGTACCTTCAGTCGATAAGTTGTATCCAAAAGAATTGGGGACTAGAGTTGATATGCTTCTCACAATAAAAAATTTGGAGTTTCTTTGTGAAGAAGTACACCTCATAAGCAGATAGGCCATCCATCGACCATGATAGTGTTTTTCAATAAAAAGTAAACTGAAAATTAATGACAGCTACACATTTAAGTAAGATGAAGTTTCGATGAAAAAGTAGAAAAAGCAGAAATACATATGCATATAGTGTCTTACGTATTTCACGCTGGTTAAGCGCTCGAATAAAAATGTAGTCATCGTTGGTTTTAATGCATGTTGTGCGAGTTATCTTTGTCGCACACAGTGTTAAAAAACACAAGTTAAGAGAGTAAGATTTGACATACATATCTTTATAGAAGCCTTGTTTGATACATATGTAATTAAGGATGAGCTCAAATCTTGAGAAGCTTTAGTGCTAAATACAAAAGACTTGAACGTATAGATTGTCTATATATATGCACACACATATGTATGAGCACTAACATATTACATAGAAATTTGGATGAATGACCCATATTTTTACTATGATGTGAGAGAGGCTTTTTCCACTCAAACGTGAGTATAAAATCTCACAAGGTGATGAAAGTATACAAATAATAAAGTGTGCAGCTTTGCCACTCTAGATAATCTTTAGTGAAATTATGAACTTAAGATTCTTTTTCATATGCACTAACAATGTGAACAAGCTTTGATTTTATTATGTAAAAATTCATATAAGGGTCAACATCATGAATGTGAAAGTTATAGACTGTGATAGGAGTATGAGTGATTTCTCTGCATTATTACAATATTCAAGATGTTGTATCGTTCTTCTTTTTTTGTTTTTTGTGAGGGGAAACATGGGGACTTGGTTCATCGACAACCTCCTCTAAAACGTCTTGTGTAAGATCAATATTATCCAGTAGCTTGTCAAGAATATGTTGTGTGTCTTCAACTAAATATGAAATTCCATACATGTTTTTTACAAAAGATGGCATTACTTGCGGGTTTATAGATGATGGGCCGAGACTAGAAAAACTGTAATCATTCACGAAGACATAGCTATGGTCGCAAGGTTTGCAAATACTGTAAACGAAGACTCGTCCATTGTAAAATTGTAATCCGTATAGCTTTAATTTTCTGATAAGCGTTTTTGATGGCACCTCCATATGTGAAACAATATTTTTGAACATGGCCTTCAGATTCTTACAAATTTTGTTTCTATCTTCCAGATAGTGCGTGTTGTTCACTTTTTCAAATGGTCCCGATATTTCTATTATCATCATCTCTAAATTGTATTTTTTGTCCTTCACAATTACATCGATCTTTGGTCCAGCGTATCGTCTCTCATCATCAAAGAGATGTCTGTTGATTTCAGCGGCTTTAGACTTGAGGTTGGTCTCACCAAAGAGAAGTGCAGTGCGTGAATTGATATGTAATAAATTTTTTAAAACAGGTGACAGAACAAAGTAAAGAAATGTATCTTCGTTGGCGTAATCATCCTCTTGTAAGTTGCAATAATGCAACTTGATCACCTTTAATACCCACATTTTGATATGCTCATCTTTGCCCCCACTAACAAGTTGTTTTTCCTTCTTCTCTTTCTTTATAGCTTTTTTTCGATTAGTTGCAAAGTGTACAGAATTTAAAACTAATTTGCAGATATTTCCAGCTTCAGTGTTGCCTTTACAGACGTTTGTGAACTTTGATTTGAAAAACTTGTAATTTGGTTTTCCGAAAACGTCGTATAACTGGTTTTTTTGGGTATTTACTGCAAAGTCGATGATGCCAAAATACAGCATGCTGTTGATGGAGTAAATACAATGTTACCTCTTAGATGTTATAATACACTTACTTTTGCTTTCCTAATTCTTTTACGTACTTCATTTTGCTTTTAATCTCTTTTAACTTGTTTTCATATACAATATTTGCAATGCTTGGATTGTCATCACTGAGAAACGGGTTTTCCCCTGAAGAACTTCCAGACTAAAGAAACAAACGTTGGTAAGTTTAACTTTTTAAAAACGTTTTAAATAATGCGTTACCGTCATAGAAAAAGAAACCTCTTGCGAAAATTCACCCAAGCTTTCTGCAATGCTCCTCTTATTTTTGTTGCTGTTAATAATCTGACGTAAAGTGGTTAGCATAAGTTTTATCAGTGCTCTTCAAAGTTATCTTACTGAATTTCTCAACAACAATAATTCGTTCCAATCGACCTTAAATAGATCCAGAGTTATCTATAGGACGCCAGTCTCTATTAGTTCAAGTGTTTCTATCGTGAGATATTCGAGATCGCTTACTTGAACCTCTTCATTTCTTGCTTTAAAGTCTTTTGCTAACTGGTACCAATTTTTTTTCAGAGTTTCCCAATCTTCATCGTCGTTGAGATCCATAGTTGCGCTGTGTCTTGCCACATCAATTCTGTGGGAGCTTACAAATTCAAAAAACGAGAAGTTATCTCTGTTAGCACTGTAGAACTTTATAATGTCCATTTTATGAGAATAAAGTGTCAATAACTACGTTGAAGTTTAGATCTATGGGCAACATTATAAATGCAACTCATTTGATTGGATAGTGAGGCTGGTGACGTACACTTTTTATATTTGATTGCGAAATGATTTTTTCCAACTGACCATTCTTTACAACAGAATTATTTATTCCTATTCCGTTTAGTGCAACGAAGTTTAGGTATTTCTTTTCAACTGCTTCTACAATCACCAAATTTAACTTTTGTTACAGATGGGTTATTAACAATAGAATTGGATGAGGACTTCAGCTGAAGGCTTTTGCGATATCCAATGTGTTCGTATACATGTTCATAAGGTTGAGGGGGCTACTTTATTGTGGTCTTGCAACACCCAATGTGTTCAT
>MU619238.1:33016-49945 GCA_025201805.1 Parasitella parasitica
ACCCAATGTGTTCATAAACGCGGGCATAAGGTGGAATTGAGCTTTCTTTTGCTGTGATGGTGCTGTCTTTGCCAATTATTCTGGACTTCAACTGACGGCTTTTGCGATATCCAATGGGTTTATGTATGTTTGTAGGTCCTCTATATATATATGTATTGACTCAATGCATTCAACCTTGAAAAACTTTGTAATTCTGAGATTCGCAGTTTTTCGATTGCCCAGTTGCAACACATTTTATATGGAAGTCTCTCAAATGCATGGCCTCATAGCAAGCCCTTTTAATATAAGATATAAGTTTACAAATAACATCTAAGAAAGAGATTTGAGATACACCTCCATGTTGGGACGTTTCTCAATTGCATCAATAAATTTGGCGAGGTTAGGTGCAGTGCCTTTCAGCTTATCGCGAGCCCCACCATCGTCAATCATATGATAAACCAGAAAATCAGGATAAGTGATCTATATATGTATATATATATGTTAGCAATCTATTCAAATATTTGCCTTGTGTAGACTACTTTTTCACCAAGAAGATAAGGACCGTTGTAATTAGAGTAATACTTTTCAAATAGACTGATTTGTGCTGGAATTACATCCTTGGCGTAACTGGCTTGTTCCTCCTGGATGTGAAACGCAAAATGTGTTAATGGCTGTCATCTGTAATAGCTTTTCGATATACAGTATGTACTAACTTCGGACCCAAAGAAAGCACTCTTCATTTGTCCAAACCAAATATCATTGAGTTCAGCAACAACATCCAAAAGCTGGTCTTCTTCAGGAGTCGACCCATGATATTTGCCGCCCAACTTGATGGAAATATAGCGCATAATAGCGACAGTCTTGAAAAACCTTCGACCGCTAGTCTCAATGTAAGGAAGTGTACAAGAGTGAGCGCCATCTTGTTGAAGCCTTTCCTTGAGATCAAGCCATTCGGCACTTTGTATACGAACATATTCATGGTCTAATCCGGCATCTACAAGCATGAGTTTGACATTTTCCCCACGAGCACGGGTGACTATAAAAATGATTAGGACTATAAAATGACACAGACATCTCACTTACGTTTTGCACCAACAATAAAGTAACATAAAGTGATTTTATCCATTTTTGATATGTAATTGTAGCAACAGCGGTTCAAATAAGAGTATAATTTATACTAGTCTTGAGATGCGAAGGATTATCCCCAAAAAAAAACCAGAATCAACCCCACCAGATTGTTTGAAGATCTGATTGCTATTCTTTAGACACGTATGCGCATATTGGTTTGAATCGTTCATTGAAGGGAATTATAATCTTTCTTGAGGAAGTAGTCTGCTTGCTATGTTTGTCGACCTCTCGCAAAGAGTTCCAGATGCTATGCTAAGGATAAATATAATTCCAAGCATTGAGCATGTAGCGCTTAAATGTATACAGATATCTTATCAAAAAATAGACTATGACAGAATTGCTATATATATTAAAACGATCTTGAGTCAAACCAGGCTTTTCTGATGCATATGCCAACTTTTTTTATAGCTGGATATCATTATGCTTTTTAAAAGCTTGAAAAAGCCTGTTAACTGGTCGAGGAATATCATATGCGCGTTTTAATCTCAAAACTATCTGCTTAAATGTCAAGATTTACTAGTGGGTATTTTTTTCAATGCAAATAGGCATAAATGCACTATGTCTATTCAATAAATAAATAATTCCCCATCACTGTCAGCATAACATATATAAAATGGTCTTTATTGATGATAAATATATATCTAAGAAAGAGACTTGAGGTATTGTGTTATGTTGGGGCGTTTCTCAAAGGCATCAATAAACTTGACAAGATTAGGTGCAACACCTTCCAGCTTGTCGCGAGCCCCACCATCATCAATCATATGGTAAACCAAAAAATCAGGGTAAGTGAGCTGCATGTAGTGGTTAGTAAACCATCCATATGATTTTTTTCTACAATTTACCTTTTCACCAAGGAGATAGGGGCCTTCACGATCAGCGTAATACTTTTCAAACATGTCAATTTGTGCTGGAAGCGTATTATTGGCATAATTGGCTTTTACTTCCTACATATTATGCGAAGGTGTTAAAAGGCATTATTATGGATAACTTTGTGAGATATAGTCCAACTTACGTCAGATCCCGCGAAGGAGTTCTTCAAGTGATCAAACCAAACATCACTGACCTCAGCAACAACGTCCAAAAGCTGATTGTCTTCAGGAGTTGATCCATGATATTTGCCCTCTAGTCGCGTGGAGAGGTAACGCATGATAGGGACCGTCTTGAAGAAGCATTGGCCATTGGTTTCAATGTAAGGAAGCGTGCAAGAATGGGCGCCTTTTTCTTTTTTAAGAGTCTCCTTTAATGCTGGCCATTCAGGTCTTTCTACACGAACATATTCGTGATCTAATCCAGCATCTACAAGCATGAGTTTGACATTTTCTCCACGAGCAAGTGTGACTAAAAAAAATAATCAGGATCATGGCAGCATCGCTTGCTATGTGTTATGTTACCTTTTCCAGCAACGAGAAAGTAATATAAAGTGATTTTATCCATTTTTAAATATGTGGTTGCAGGAAGAGCTGTGTAATTACACGATCTATTGAAGTTAAATTTATATTAGTTTGTGAACTGAGCGTATGAACTGGACATTAAAGGACTGTCTTGCCCCTGATCATTCGCTTATAAATTTATTTCAATGACCCGCTTCCCCAAAAATTAATGTGACCCCACGAGAGTACTCAGCGTATTTTCGGTTTACTTGATAATCCGTATAAATTATTGTTAAAAAAAACGGATTTGAATAGGGAAGGGAGAGTGCATCTCGAAGAAATGATATATATTCATAGCATTTCGGTCGACTTTTTACCGATACTTCGGATAAATACAATGAAGGCGCAGCAGATCATGCAACGCTCGAAAACGCGCAGACTACATAAATAAATAGACTATCAGTAGTAGTGCATTACTTGTATCGTAACAAAACATGCATTCAAAAAAATTTAAAAAAAAGAGCTGTTTTGCCATACGACGCTATGTACTGCTCCGCCAAAACTTATCTTTATCTATACGATACACGTATCTATCTATTTAAGCAGAAAGATGCTTCAAGTATTTTATCATGTTGGGACGTTGCTCAAAAGCATCGATAAATTTGATAAGATTGGATGTCAATTTCTCGCGAAGCGTATTATCATCAATCATGTGATAAATCAGAAAGTCAGGATAAGTAAGCTACACATGCATTGTAAGGAAATTGTCTTAGCGACTCAATTGGGTGACATAAATAATACCTTTTCGCCAAGAAGGTAAGGACCTTTGCGATCAGAATAGAACTTTTCAAATATGTCGATCTGTGCTGGAATCGTTTTATTGGTATACTCCTCTTTTAGTTCCTGCGCAGATTACGATCGTGTTAGTAGCTGGTGTCCATAAACATATTCATACGAACCTCAGAGCCATAAAATGCCCTCTTCATTTGCTCAAACCAAGTGTCATTGAGCTCAGCAACTACATCTAAAAGTTGATCTTCTTCAGGAGTTGCTCCATGATATATGCCACCCATTTTAGTGGAAACGTAGCGCATGATAGGAACACTCTTGAAAAATTTTTGACCTGCTATTTCAATGTAAGGAAGCGTACTAGAGTGAGCCCCTTCTTGTTGAAGTTGTTTCTTGAATGGAGGCCATTCGTCTCTTCGTATACGACCATAGTCATGGTCCAAACCAGCATCTACAAGCATGAGCTTAACATTTTCTCCACGACCAAATGTGGAGCTGGTTTCGAGCATAAAGTAGCATAAAGTTATACGATCCATCTGTGACATGAACTAGCAGTATGTCGTCCTAAAAGAACACGGGCTACGACTACCGAAGTACAATTTTATATGAGTTACTAGCATGCAAGGACTGGTTTACCTCTGATTTCACGCTCATGCATCACTGTCTCACCAAACTGTTGCGGGTACGGTAAATATCTTCTGCTAATACCATGTGGAAGCTTTCGAATAATACGGGCATCTCCTTCAAATTGCTATGAAAATCTTAACGTAACATGTTGTTTGAGTCTCATCACAACATTGCTAGTAAACTAGCTTAAAACGTAACGTCGAATATCTACTACAGAGAAGATAACAGCTTATCCAGAGCACGTAGACGTTTAGCAAAATTGACCAAGTAGCTCTGTTTTCATCTTTTACGATCAATACATTTGAATTTTGCACGCTGCAACCTAATTCACGCAAAAAGATACATGCGTATTGAGTAATTGTCAGTGCGAGCTCGTTTATATGAAACTGTCAAGTGGTTTATCATGGTAGCCTCCAGCAGTGAAAACGGCTCGTTAGAACTCAGAACAAATAGATAGCATTGTTCCAAAAGTTTTTACATTGCTCTTTTTCAATTAAAAAGTACAAAAATATGCCACCTCGATTTGGAGGAGCACCTAAATGTCCACGCTGTGAGAAATGTAAGTTGATTTCATAATGAAATTTGTATGGAATTGACCGATTTATTTTTTCTCTCTTCTTCTATATAGCTGTTTATATGGCGGAACAGGTAGCGTTAAACATATTGATAAACAATATCAATATACTAAAAATAGCATAGGTTCTTGGCCCAGGAGGACAGTGGCATAACTACTGTTTGACTTGCAAGGTAATAAAGCCCTATTTTGCATGAATTTAGCTGACTAAAAAGCGCCAAACAGGAATGCAACAAAAGGCTCGATTCGACAACGTTGACAGAAAAGGATAATGAGGTAAGGATGACCTGAGAAAACACCAAGCATGATGAATTAATATGCAAATAATAAAAGGCCTATTGTAGAATCCGCTGTAGCCGTAAATGGGGACCTAAAGGTTATGGATTTGGTAACGTATTGTTTTTTTATGGTAAAATGTGTGTGCACATGCGTGTATTAATGCGTTTCACTATTCAAGCTGGAGGTGCTGCATTCTTGAGCACAGAGAACAAGATGCCTAGTGAAATCCTGTGAAACTGATACTTTTAGGACAGTAGCAGCAGCAGCACCCACTTTGCCTGCTCGCGCAACACCACCATTGCCTTCTAGACCAACAAACAATGACAACCAGGTCATAGTACATCAGAAATCATACAAGCTATGTACCTCGTAAATTTGGTTTTCAAGCACAACAAGATATCTGCACTGGATGTGGTAAGATCGTTTACGCAGCTGAACTTGCGTTGGGAGCGGGCAACAAATATCACAAAATGTGCTTGAAATGTTGTCAGTGCGGTAAAAGGCTAGATTCTACTAATATGGTAGATCGTGATTTCGATCTTTATTGTCGAGGGTGTTATTCCAAGTCTTTTGATCCCAAGGGATATGGTTACAATAATTTACTAACACCTGAAGGGGCTACCCGTTGAATAAATCTATATCATCTTGACGCAATCATGTATGGTGCATCACCTTGCCTTATTTGGACTATGACGATCCAAATGAACATTCAATGATGCAACGATTTGCAAATACTGTTAATTTTCAAGTATATAAAAAGAGCAATGATTGTCAACTACGAATCAGTTAGTTTACAATATCTGAATATAACTAAGAAAATAAACTAAAATGGATTTCTCAAAAACTGAATCAAAGAAGGACCGCGCTGTTGGCAACGTCAAGGACAATTTTGGAGGCGCCGTTGGTAATGATTCTCTCCAAGCAGAGGGTAAGGCACAAAACAGCTCTGGTCAGGCTCAAGGAGTTCTTGCCACTGCTCAAGATTATGTAGCTGGTGCTGCTGATCAAATCTCGGGCGTCGTGAAGGGTGCTACCAACTCACTTACTGGTAACAACTCTGGAGAAGCTGGAAACAAGGTACAAGAGAAGAAGGGTGAGGCTCAAAAGAACTGGAACTCTTAAACTGTATCCCCCCCCCCATTACTACTTTTATCAAACTAAATCGATCCCCTTTCATATATTAAATAAATGAATACACCATTTGTCAATCTCTAAATACGCAACTACTGTATATAAAGAGGTTTATTTACATCTACTTTGATATTTTCAAGATATACCAAGTGTTCTTTTACTAAACTCGTATACGGCATAGCTAATACTAACAGAAGGCACGACCTTGAATAGCGTTGGCCCTAAACCTTTGTAAAATCCTCTCACACCATCAGCATGGAGCGTCTTTTTGGCGGCATCCCAAGCAGAGGTGTATCTATGTGGATGTGCAAGTGTCCCTTGAGCTTGCAGTCTATCAAGACGTTGGATTAGTCTGTGTATTTCTCTTGATGATGTCAATAGATGAAAAATATACCTTGTTCTAATCATGTTTAAAGGATACACACTGCTGGCGCCAATTGATCCACTCACCATTCCACAGGCCCATAAGATCAAGACATTGGGCTGTTTACTTTTACCGTGCTCGTCCTTTTGTGCATTTATATATTGCAGATATGTCACTTTGAGCGTTTCATAGATACCCATATCTAATGCTTGGTATGGAAATACACCCATTAAACTCACAGTTAGCCCAGGCCAGAACCCTTTCAATCCGCCTGTTCTGTACATTGATTTAGCTGTATTGAATATCAAGTTCTTTTGTCTCGCCTTGAAGACGTCGCGTTTCTTTTCTCCGGTGGCTTCGATGATCATGGAAGACATGATGCGAGTCTTTAGGGTCTCGACGGGATAAATACAAAATTGGGCACAGAGACCAGCTATACCACCAGCGACAAACCTCGCACTCACAGGTATACCATTCTTATCTTTTGAATCCGTTAGTTCTGCTCTCAAATACATAAAATTTGATGGCTGACTCAGGCACAATCTTTATGACATTGAGGCCATTACCAACAAAGAACGCTCTGAATCCGCCTTGGTGGTAAATGTTCTTCATTCCCGTTAGAAGAGCTGATTGCGAGTTTTTGGCATTCGCCGTTGATGTGATGGCTTGTTGATGCATTTTCGTGTATGATGTTTGGGTAATGAGGTATATTTTGAGTCTATCAAACGGAGCTGTACATGTTCTGGACACAGCACCTGCCATACCACCTGCAGCTAAATATTTATATGCGTTATGTGCTGTTTCGTCTGTGTGAGGAATCACAACTTCGGCATCGTGAGTAAGCTGGGTAGAGGATTGATAATATTGATAGATTTCTAGTATTGTAGTTTCACGTGGAAGTAGCTGAGGAGAGAAACTGGGTTAGAAGCATTTACGTACATCCGCTTCAATTATACTTTACTAATAGGAAATCCCGCCAATCCTGAAAATCTATGTAGCCATTACCCTCTACACGACGACAACAATAAAAGTCAGCATGAAGTACCATCATCCCTCCCCCCCCCCCCACTTTACACATTACCAATGTCAATGACATGCATGAAATTCTCGATATCTTCATCTGTGACATGAATACCCGCATCTTTCAAAGCACATTCAAGATCTTTGGCATGTATTCTGAAATCCCCTGATTTGTTGATTTCAGAGAACAACTGCCAAAGGTCCTTTTCTTTATCCAAAACATAGGTTCTAAACTCGTGGTAATCTATAATTCCATCTTGCGCTGTATCACATTTCGCTAGTAGATCAGTAACGTAACGCGTGTGTGCTGGCAAATGTGTTAATTTGAGAAAGCCTCCGAGAATTGCTTCAGAATCCAGATACCCTCGTCCTTTAGAATCCAGTGATTCGAATAGACTCTTTATCCTTGCTTCTCGTTCGCCAGCTTTTTCGTCGAAATAAGGATGTGGTGACCCAGGTATCGACGAACTCATAACTATAAACAGACCTTAATATTTTCCCTTTTTGTACAATAAAAACGAAACCCTACCATTGATTATCTTTTTGCTGTGTAAAAAATTGTGATACTGTTTTATAATCCAAAAGAAAAAGAAAAAGGAAATAAACGAGCGTTTGTTGTCTATAGTTGGCCCTGGTTTTTTTTCTATGATATAACAAAATTGCTGATCTTTGAAAAACAAAAACAAAAAAAAAGGTGTGGGGAAGATGAACGAGATTTTTTTGTAGGTTGATCTCGTCCTATAAACACCCAGTGCTCTCCCCTGTTGGACAAAGTGGCATAGTATGTGCTAAAATGCTATCATAACCAAATATACGTGATTTTATTATCTTTTGTGAGGGTCTTCTAAATCAACAAATCCAAAGCATCTAACCCACTGATCATCAGGCACCAGTGATCCGAATAGCTCTTTCATCCTTTGTCCCAACTGTATAATAAAGATATATTTTTAGTGCTGAATGGCAGCAGGGTTGCAGTATATTTACCTTATCTAGTTCTATGATAATGCTTTCCATCATGATAACATAGGCATAATACACCATATAACACTCGTCTTTAACAGATTCGTTGCTATCTGTTAAGTCATTCTTTTTCAAATCTGCTGTTAGCTTTGGTAACTTCTGCAATTTCAACATGAGCATTTCTCTTGCTTTTTCTGCTGGAGGCAGATAAGGCGGTAAGGGTGTCTTTAATTGCAATGCAGATGCAAGCAAATAAAAGTAAAGCAAAACACTTCCTGCCATCTCCATCAGTTCCTGGCTGGCTGGCAGCATGAGATCCCGTCTTACTTGAGTGGCCCAGACGTCTTTCAATATAACAATACGGATCGACAGGAACTTGTCGAGAATGTTTTGGCAGGATGTGAGCATCGCTTCGTATGTTTTGGCGGGGAATGGACCCTTTAGGCGAGGTTCGTTGGGTGCGTAGGCTAACAAACCTTGAAGTTCTACTAGGCTAACTTGCAGCGAAAATTCCACATGCTGGAATTGGATAGACCTTGCTTCGTTGCGTTTTGCTATTGCCTCAAGCTCTTCTCGCGAGGTAACTGATCTACTATTGCTACTGCCATCAGTTGCTGCCCTGCCGTCTAAAATGACTTTTTTAACAAGGTGTGAATAATTTGTACTGGAATCATTTTTTGCTGCTGCTGCATGAACAATCGAGCGGGTGTTGTCTTCTGAATACTCTGCCACCAACTGCTTGTAGTACCATGATAATCGAATGAGCAAATCCGAAAGCCCTTTTCGCATCTCTTTCCTTGCTTCAAACGGCCAGATATAGGCTGTAACTACCAAGCCTACGTGGTGCAGTTAATTGTTGTCAGTAATCCATATAGGTATATACAATATGTATTTACAAACTAACCGATAATGACACCAGCAGACACGGTTGCGCATCTCATGATAGCCAGCTCGATTACATCAATAACCTGCTCTTCATTTCTATGATTGTACATGAATGGTACAATTAAATTGTAAGAAAGTAAAGAAAACAAGCCAAATCTTCCATGTTTATGATTCAAAATCATCCAAAAGCAAGGAATAGAAAATGCCCAAGACATTAATAGCAAGATGGGACCCTGATGTGGCAAAAACAGATAGAATAATACTGCAATGACTGAACCAAGGATAGTAGCTAATACTCGCAACACGGCAACCTGATTTGTCCCACCTACTGTAGGAGACATCACAGCCATGACCTATGTTGCCAATATGTGTTTAAATTAGTATTGCTACAATGCAAATCTACGAAAACGGTATATAATTACCGTAATAAGGGTCCAATCCATCTTCCAGGTTATAAAATACTCTCGTGTTGCCGGGATGAATGCCATGGACGCAATTGCAAGAGCAATCAGTGTAGATTTAGACGCATATCGCACTGTATGCTGTCTAAACCATGAAAAAAAGCCCCAAAGGGTCAGAAAGAATCTTCGAAACTTTGTCTTTGGCTTGGGAGTATGCAGCGTATTGAACGTGTTGTTATTGTTTGGCACAAAAGAGTCAATGGAGCTCTTTTTAATAATGACAGGTTTAGCTTTGTTGCTTTTACTTCCTCCATCTTTCGTATTTTGCTGTTTTTGATATTGAGCTTGAGTATCTGCGTGTCGTTGTCTCGAGTAGAAACAACAGCACAAGAACCAAACTTTGATACATAACACTATTAACACCCCATCAACGACACTTGTAAAAATATATTTGTACTTACATGGGCTAACCAAATATCTTTTAATCATTTGCCAGAATCCTCCCTTCTTGTTTTGCTCCTCGTCATATTCGAATACGGACTGAACACATTCTACCAACACCATCAACTCTTTGGCAAACTCCAGTAAGCAAAATACAAAAAAGTAGACCAAGAAAACATCTTCAGCAGGAAATTGGTTCATTAAATGCGAGTGCAATTCTTCAGGATTGATAGTGGCATTTTTCATCCGCATGCGCTTCATCTTTCGACGATACATGCGAGTCAATGCCAACTGTTGCGACTCTTCAAACAGAGCTATTGCCATTGCAAGATTTTGTCGCATTAGCCCGAAAGATGGTGTGGTCTCAGTTATTTGGCGGGTGAATCGACTTTGCAAGTGCACTATTGTTTGTTTGCAGGTGTATGCTAGTGACTTCATGGGAGGTCTTACCGTCTTGATAAATTGTACCAGCGCACCTTCTTCCTCTTCTTCTTCTCCTCTAGCGAGATGGTTATCATCGATTTCCTGCTCAATATGATAGTATCCATTCAGTGGCTGCCTTTCCGTTTGCTTCTTTAGCGATCTACCGCAGTTGTCGTCGTCTGCATCTGCGTCTAAGCTGTTTCTGTTACTGCCGCCAAACATTGACTGCGTGGACATGGTGTGCTCTTTCTTCAACTCGTATTCCATCTTCTTTCTTTGGTCTGTTGCCTTTACATGATATACCTTCTTTTTTCGTCCGTAATGTGAACCTAGCTTGTCATGTTCTTGTGGTATAGAACCGTAGTTGGATGCATACTTTTTTCCTGGGCTTGCAGATGTCTTCATGACTTCAAACTGCAATCCACAACTGCTGCGTAGACCGCCCACATGCTGGGCTAATCTTTGCAAACTAGATACAATGGTGTCATATCCTGCGGCATGCCTCCAGATATCTAGATTATAGTACTCTTTTTTAGCATCCGCTAGAGAAGATTGCAATGATGTGAAGCTTGTGCGATGGGCATTAATGGCGCTTTGTAAATTCTCGTTTGCGGTAAACTCTGGCAAGTCTGTGTCTAGTAGAAAGGTCTTGGTGAGCAATTTTAACAGGATTTTGATAGCCGTTAGCGTATCGTTGATGTCAGCCCTGTACACAGTTTGTTAATATACACACTAAAGTCCATAAAGATATGCTTACTTGAGCTTTTTAGTCGCTGTCATGGGCCATATAAACCAGCACACAAAAGCAGATATTGCTGTCCCTATAGTCACTATAGCAAACATCTCTTCAATGTACGTAGGATCAAAGTATGAAGGAATCACCGAGCCTTCTTTTACCAAAACTGGAAATATGATCATGAATCCCAACCCACAGCCTACAAAAAGATTTGAGTTTAATCTTATATTCCTGGCATAAACCGCCCATAATTTACTTTACCTGTTCCAATGGCTGGTTTATTGTAATGCGCCTTAATGAAGGATAATACAAATGTGCTACCAGCAAGCCAAAATCCAAGTGTTACACAGCAGGAAGTGACATAATAATCCTGGGATCTCAAGTAAATGGCTACCAACATGCTTAACAACGAAATCAAAAGAGCACAGACTGTATAAAGTAGACCATAACCTGCGGCTTCTACCATACCGCCGACTGTTTTGGAAGGATTGAAGAAGACGGTTACCGTGGCAATGACATGGCTAGAAATATTTGCTGTTCCCAACATGCTGTTCAACATTGGGACAAACGTAAACAACGATCCCAATAAATAAGCAAAGCTACATTTCAGTACCATCTTTTGTCTATAGGACAAGGTAAAGAAATGACGCACAACCCATTCATACGCTGATTTCGCACCTCTCAAAAAGCAACTTCGGTTGGAATTCTTGAATTTCTTGTCTTTTCGTCTTCTCTTTACACGGCCGTCGAAATTATCCTCGTCTTCGCTTGTCTCGTTTGGTTGAAGGTCTTGAATAATCATGTTGGGATCTGAGGAGGAGGTTGGAAATAAGAGTGCTCTTCTTTCTCCCTCTTCTAATATATGATTATAAAATCTGTATGTGTAGAATACTTAGTTCGTTTGCGCAAGATTTTGATTAAAAAAAGCAGAACTTACTCGTTTGTTTGGCTTTTACTGGCTTGTCTTTGATGATGTGCATTCACTTCCGCTTCATCTTCCTTACCATCGAAGTAAAAATGATTGTAATGCCCCTTTATCTTTTTTTTCCCGTAATCCATAGATGCTGCCATTGGCATAGTAGATAGGGATACAGATCGTTTTTGCCTTGTTCCATCATCCAATACGACTTCATATTCCTCGCTTAAGTAATCATGGTAGTAAGATCCTGCAGGAGATCGAGATAACATACCGCTGTCCAAAGAGCCGTAATAGTAGAAATTGTTGGGTATGCTTCCACTGGTGCTTTGAACAACTGACATGGGATGTATTATCAAATTGCTGCTGCTGCTTGCTGTGATGGGCGGCGCAGCGGCCTTGTATTGATTTATACTATCAAGCTCATTCGCTGCTGTGGGGCTGTCTACTGTTAGAGTGTTGCTGTTTTTGTCGATTGTAGCAATGGTTTCAATGAATGGCGTCGTATTTTCATTCTCAATTATAGTTTCTAGTCCCTGCCCTTGCTCTTCATCATCTGACTCACTAAGGCCAATTGCAGTATGAAATGTTTGCACAGAAAATGCACTCCTACTTGATGTAGAAGGCATTGGCCGTAAATTGTTCAAGTGAGAGTTTCTACTTGTTGATGGCGTAGGATTAGGTGTAAAGAAATCATCATCAGGAACAGACGAAGCCGATACATTTATTTCTGGAGTTGTAGTTACATATCTTGCTAAGGTCTTGCCTAATAGCTTGCCATCTTTGCGATTATCTGCTAATGGCATTTTAATTGTAAGGAAAAAAGAAACGAGCTCTAAACAAATCGACCAACATTATTTATACTGATTCGTTTGTTGGGCGTTCTTTTGATGTGCAACAGCAAACCCCTTAAGCGTCATGTATCATATATCGTAAGTATGAAATCTGAAAATAAATGCGTCGTTTCTTTGTTTGGTTATTTATATTTGCTTAAACCTTGCGAAAAATATGTATAATATGATACACTCTTAAGAGTAATTTTTATGGATTGATTCCCTGTTAATTTACACGCAATCGTTACCCCTGATTTTTTACCTTAAAACGGACGATGAACCTAACCCGTTGATTTTCACGTCTTGTGCTACTGTTTGGAATGAATCATACAAATACCTACACATCTTTTGTCGAAATGGTTAGACCTCTTCAGGCGTAGCTGAAATCTTGTTGAAATGTAGGCAGTGAAATTGAACCAACACGCGTTAAAAAACAAAGATTAAAGCATTCACTGGTATTCATGGTATTCTAAAAAGAGAGAAAACTAAACAGGTATAATTTTCTTTAGGTGAGTAACGGCTACAATCCCATTACTGATTGAGCTGGTTAACTGCTCGCTTTGATGGTATTATATATGCTTACCCACAAACACCATTCGGCTTGCTGTTGTACGAAAAAATTATGGTTATTACTTTTTCGTGTTATGAATAGGCTCTAGCATATGCAGCCCTATATACTTCAAGCATACTTCCTCCATCTACCTTTGCTGTCCAGGTACCGCCAAAACAAGAAGCCGCATAATTTATGACACATGTGTTAATTACCTGTAAAAACTTCTCAAGAATTTTTTTTTGTATATTTCCTATAATATCTTGAATGCATTTACAAACGCTGCAGAGTTGATTTGCTCTATTGTCATTAAGTTTCCTTAGGTTATTTCTAATAGAGCCATTGAGTCATCGATTAGACAATTAATTTTTTCAATCCATTTTAGTTGTTTTCTGGAGGTATTCCCTTAACAAGAAAGGAATGTTGCTGAATGGTGTCATAGTGATGGCCATAATCATGTAATAATATTACAATTTTGAGCAAATTAATCTTAAATAAAACATGTATTGCTATTTGCACAATAGATTATTACTCTATGTACAACGTTTGAATTCACTCTTTCGTTTATCAAGTGAATAAACATCGACTATTACCTTCTAATATTTTTGATGTTTACCATATAGTTTTTGTAATAGAAACCAAGATATAAACTTTTTTCTTCGATTTATGTATCAATTAAAATGTCAGCTGTTTTTAGGTTATAGATCAAATCTTAGCAGTAATGTATTATACCAACTATAATATATCATAAGCGAGCATGAGCAGAAATGCGTAGTAAAATGGGATGACTTTATGTACACATGGCAAAAAGACACACGAGTGGCGCCAGTGAATGGCTGATCTTTATCCTGGCGCAGAGTAGATGTTCCTGAAAATAATGTTAAATCCTGATGAATGTTCTTCCACCAGATCTACTATGAAAAACATTCTATCATCTATACGTACCTGGGCTCTTATCTTACTGTCGATTCGTACATTCCCATCCTATGGATTGGTTCAAGGCTTACCTAATTATCCAATATCAAGACCTTATTGCTGCGGCACTGTCAAATATCTATAAATGCCTAAACTAGTTTGAATCCGGATTGAAGCTTGGAATAGCTAAATAAATATATTCAGTTCTAATTATATTTTTTCTGTTATTCTAAACAAGCTGGAAGTGTTCGTATCCAAATACATCCTATGTATAACGAATATTACAGTATCATGAATTCTCAAAACAAATTGAAATTGTGCAAATGGCAACACCGAAAACAGAAACCTTGTTTTTAAAAAAAAAAGAAGTTTATAGGTATGTGCTTTTTTATATGCAAAGCAGAGGTCGGGTTTTTTTCGGCATTCGTTCTAATGGAGGTTCATTGCTCGTTAAATATAATTTTATACTACTAATGATGGATTCAAAGAGACTTCTGATTGCGCCCGCCATGATATGATTATGACAAGTCAGTTAGCAATTTTACTGTCTTAAATGCAGAGATGTATCCAGTATTTTCAACGATATCAATATCATTCTTGTTGTGCCAGTTTGAAGAGCGCAGCGAAATGTTTTTTGTGTAGATGTTTTGTTATTATTTCAAAGTGATACTCTCTGAATATAACTAGATACAAGGCTCTGAATACTTTTATTAACATAAAATATGATCTCTATTCATACTAAACTGAGTATGTTAATTCATGTTTATCCACATAACATCTGATGTTTGGCAGGAAGTGTCAAGCATTATACTATATCACAGCATTTTCAGGAACAGGCCAATTTGTTGTATCCATAGAATACCATGGTTACCACTATTTCAACTCACTTGTCATGGCAACCGTTCCTGGTCGGATCTAAGGTTAAATGGCATTGATTATTCTATCTAGTAAATAGAAGCATTCAATAGAATGTCTTGTATAAGAAACCATCTATTTGGGCTTTACTTATTCTAAATTGCGAAGCTCAACTTATCGATGAATAATTCACATTCATAACGATTAGCTGATTAAATATAGAAATAGGTCTTGCTCTGACTACTACTGTGTTATAATCTTGTTTGACAATTAAATGTCAAACATGACCTGATTGTATTTTATAGATTGATTTAGATAGATTTATTCTAATATAAATAGACAGCTTCTTGTCAATCAATAAATCAATAGTTTTGTATCTGGTAGACTAAGTCTTTATTACATTCTTACTGTTATATTTTTATATCACATACAATCACCTGCTGTGCTCATTTTCAAGACCTGGCACAACATTGGTAATTCTTTCACAAATAAGGAATAAGCTACAACAAGTTGTAATTGGACCTCTTGCAAGGTTCCAGGCTTATTCAAAGAATACATCTAGATCAGATCGCGGGATGTCTGTGATGGAGTACAATTATCTAGTAGTAAGGGTAGAATGATGTACTATGTTAATGGAGTGTTGGTGTATCTAATTGTTGACATTGCTATCAGGGTTATTACTACTTACTATATAATATATGTAGATATTATTGGACAAGAAGTAATTGACAGCAATGCGGCGATGGTTATATGAACTATAAACTTACAGTATATGTAAACAACGATCGGTAGTGACAGATCAGGTTTGCAGTGATAAGGATGATTTATAGATAATAGATTTTGCTAGTATATGAGAAATGTTTATGGTAATAAACTATAAAAGCTATTACAGATATTTTCACTAGCGTTCCAATATCTGGTAAAGGTTGAACCTATTTATAATAATTGAATGTTTCATGTAAACTGAGACATCATCATGTAATGTGAATCATTACAATGTCGGGAAGACATACTACCCAATCTTCTCTTTAATGTTAAATAGAAAGATAGGTCTGTCCTGGAAATGCTGTGATTTAATATAAAGGTTTGACACTTCTTGTCAAAAACATCAGGTGTTATGTGGATAAACATTGATTGGGATATATTTTAGTATAAATAGAGATCATATCTTATGTCAATAAAAGTCTTCAGCATTGTATCTAATTTTATTCAGAAAAGTCTTTATTACTTTATACAAATCATATTTACATAACATTACGCTGCGCCCTTTGACCACTGGCACAGCAAACGTATTTCACACCTGCTGGGACTGATATGAGATCGTGATATGTGAGACCTTGCCATGTTATTAATATAAAAATGCGGATCTTATATATAGTTTAAGTAATAACCTTGACAGCTGAAGCCTTGATAATTCTATGAGCTTATTGTTATAATTCATATTTATAACTGTAATGAAATGGCACCTATTATATAGCACCACAATTACATTAAAATAAAACCCAGATGGATCATGGCTGATCAATCCAAGAAAGAAATACATGAAAAGCACAAGTAAACATTAACAAGTGTTGGTAGAGGCTTGCACTCCTGATCAAAGTACAATCTCCTACAACACTGGCACATGCTAATGTTGAACAACGCTACTCATAATTACAAATAAACAAATTCTAAACATGTATAAACAATGCAATTGTCAAAACAATTGCAATAATTCTAGATGCCAGAAATGGCTTGTTTATTACACAATAAG
>MU619238.1:59106-69183 GCA_025201805.1 Parasitella parasitica
AAAAAAAAAAAAAAAAAAAAAAAAAAGTATTTACAAAGTATGTGTTGTTGTCCAAACAAGTCTTTGTCTTGTGTGTCTTTTGTGTCTTGTGTGTCTTGTGTCCTCTGCGATGCCCTGCTGGTAAAGTACGTAGAAAAAGAGGCTTCTATGGAGTATTTAAAGAAGAAAACGAAGAAAAAAGAATAAGAAAAAATGAGAAACTGACAAAGCATTTCCACATCTAAAACATAATACGGCACATACAAACCTTGTGACACGTGTGGTTCAAACCAAAGATCCCGACTTTTATAGTGAACGAATGGCTCAGTTAGTTGATGTATAAGAGCTTGTCGATTAGCTATTGATGAACCCTGTTTTTTATTTTATTTTATCAAGGTATAATGATATGTGCAAAAGAAGAAGCACTTTGATCTCCGGCCCCAATTGCTGTTGCTTTGAAGGAACCACTCGAATTGTTTGTTGTGGTATTATTCCCAGCATGGGATTACGTGAAATGCTATACCGTTGGCTTTTTGTTTGGGCTCAAATATGCGCTCAAGTACATGTGATACTTTTCAACGCTTTTAATAGTATTCTAAAAGCAGCTTCTCGCTCGACGATAATACCGAATCCCTTGTTATGTGCTTCTCTAGTGGATGCATGTATGTAGTTGATTTTTGTGTTTATTTTCAAATGTTTGCATATGCCCCCATGATGCTGCCAAATATATACTATAGTTTTTGATGTGCAACCTTGAAAACGGGATTCCGTGTTTACGCAGCAATAGCAATCAAAGACTGTCCATTTTCACCATGGCAGCGGAAAATTCATTACTAGCAGTATTATTAATCACCAAAGAACGGGGCCGTGGCTTTGACTAAAAATAAAAGATGGTTATTTATTCTTGGTATACAGTCGTGTACACCATGATTGAATGACACGAGAAATGTACAGAGAACGAGGGGACCAACTAATGTAGCTAACATGATGTCCGGCCTATTTGTCAACCGTGTTTAGTCTTTTCAACATGCACAACGTATCATAGCACAGACTTACAGGCAACAGAATAAGCGTGCATGTGGAATTGGGAGCAGTGGCTGAAATGGACGTTAGGATATTCTAACTAGGGCACTGAATTTTCAGCTTACCTTCATCGCAAGCAATCTTCATCGCTTTGGACATTTTGCATTCAGTAAGGCTATCACGTTCCCCTGCAACCAGTAAAAATGGTACCAGGCTCTTTGTCTTGGGCACTAGAGCCAAGGGAGAATGCTGGTTCAAGAAGTCGACATCTACTTTATCCAAGTTGGCTACCTTTTTACAAAAGAAAAGAGCATGGTGAGGATCGCTGATTTGGTCCAAAGAACCACTCAAGCTAACAACACCACGAACTGAGGTATCCACACTTTCAAATCCTGGCTGAAACTGAGGATTATTCGTCGTCATAGAAACCATGCAAGCCAAGTGAGCACCGGCAGAGTCGCCTACGTTAACCATAAGAATGTGTTTCTAGATCAAAAGCAAATGTATTTTCACCTGACAAGACGATGAAGTTGGGGTCACCGCCAAACGACGAAATGTTTTGCTTTAACCAACGAATGGCACGTTTGATATCCATCAGATGAGTAGGATAAGCATTCTTTGGAGCCAAGCGATAGCCGACATTGACAGTAATCTATGCCGACAAGTTAGAATCTACAAGCTTGTGCAAGTACCACGTAGGCTTCCTTACCCAATTGTTCTCTGAGATCATCAACTTCTGAAACGGATAAAAAGTATCCTTGGAACCCATTCTCCATGCTCCACCATGAATATGTACCTTTGTTGCATGCACACATTTAGGATCCAACGGGTAATCTTCCATATAAACGTGTGTACTTACTAAAACTGGCCTTAATCTAGCGTCAGTTGTTGAAGGTACTTCCTGAGAGAAAATATCCAGCATCATTTTCCGAGGCTGACTAAAATCTTGGTTTGATGTTTCCAATGCGTCTCTAATCTCCTCGTTTGTTGCATAGGTAACTGATAGGCAATGAATTGTTTAAACATTTTTACTATTATCACACAAGCACCTTACTGTTGGGATGAACTTTAATATTTGCTGGTGTCCAAATGGGATTGATCAATTTCTTCAAATCGTCAAAGCTAACTATGTATTTGAGTAAACTGGACAATATTACACATCATTTTTCTTGTACCAAATAATGCTAGCCATAGGCTTGCTTGTGTTGTCCAGAGATCTGATCGTCTCATCAGCTACACTTTTGTCTTTGAGCATTTCGAGGAACAAAACCGCAAGACCACCGAAATTAACAAAGTCGATGGAATAAAAGAGCCAAGCCAAAGTGTAATCTAGAAGTATATAAACATGAATCCAATGCAATTTTTTTTAAAAAAAACAATCAGGGAACCAACTTACTGAATCCACCCAAGAAGCCGACAATCTTGATCCATACCAAATTAATAAATATAATTTGAAGGGAGAATTCAGTTACCATGGAAGAGGTAACTTCGATAATAAATAGATACTTGCGCAATGAATGAGCGAATAGCTGCCTAATCACAGGCTTATCAAATGCGCAGAGGATGAAAAACGAGGTAAATAGCACAGAGAATATGTAGCTAGTAGCAGCAAATGCTGAAAATAGCGAAAGCATATTATCTGGCAAAAGAGACTGAAAGAAGGCTCTTTCCACACTTTAAACAGCTCTTTTTAAATACGGTAGGCATCGTTGTCATGTGAAAAAGGGTCATCCTATTAAAGCTCCACATCAAAAAAAAAAGAAGAAGAATGCTTCATCGTAACTTGTATCCATTCTTCCACTGAATTTTGCAATTATTTTGAAAATTTGTGTGAGGTCAAGTTGCCCAGAATAATGGGGTTAACTTGGTCAAATGATTGAAACTGACTTGCCCAGCATTTTGAAAATAAATTTACTGCAATGTTCAAATAATTTGGCCAGCTTTTGATAACAATTCTTTATGAGTAAGTAATCGCATTTTGGATGAAGTCTTAAAGTGAATAATAGTGAGGTATCTATCTATCTATATAATTAAAAAAAATGGAGTCTGCTAACTTTTTTTACACGCTTCGTAAAAAATAGCTGCATTAAAGTCGCTTGAAGCTCTAAACCAAGGAGAAATGGAGTTAACAAATGCTTTAGTTGGTTTTTTCAGTTCCATTCCAGTTTGTTAAATTTCGAGAAGTTGACATCGAGCCAAGCACATCCTCAATTTCAGAAACTAATTAAAAATACTTTAACACTTCAGAAAATTATAAGTAAAATGTGTGTATGAAACAAAACATGAAATAGATGATCATGTACATTAATTTAAAATTAAAACTCTTTAAACAAAGTGAATAATGTCGAAATTCGGGCGAAAAAGCTTGAATCTTTCGAAATTGGACATGGTCTAACCAGCAAAGGCGACTTTTTAAGCTGCACATTCTGTTTTATTTAATGCAAATATGTTGACACTTTTTATTACTACAAACACAGAGTGCCTGCTATCAGAATCTGCTCAAGTTGTGGTCAAGAAGGCCATTCGCGTTCTGCAAGCAGGCTTTGCCTCAATAACACCCGTGCTAATACTAACATTTGCGGAAGCTGTGGTGTTATAGGCCATCATCGATCTTCTTATCGTCATTGCGCTAACAACATTGCTAATCGTATGACTCAAATTTGTTTTCACTTTACAATCATAATCGAAGTCTTTGTATAAACTGGGATCTCAATCTGAAACTATGAAAGTAGATCAGCAAGCAGAAACAATCAGCGTTAATGATGCAACAACCAGCAGACGTGTTTGTTCAAGCTGTGGACAAGAAGGTCATTTGCGATCTACCAGTATATTATGTGCCAAATCAATACATAACAATACTCATAACATGGCTAGAAGAAGCACACCCTCTTTCACCGAACGCCATGATCTTGGTGGAAGGAACAGCATCTGTCACCATTGTCAAGCACGCATGTGGGCATAGAGAAAAATGGAGGCACCAGTGCAAACCCCGATTTCTCTTTGTGCATAGAAATGCCTCAACTACCAAAAACTATACTGGATCATACACCGATAATATTGTATTCCATGAAGCATTTAAATAACTCTACCGATTTTTACGTTTGTTTTTTCTATTATGTCTTACTACATCTATATTTTTATTTCTGTCTAACAATATGTTTTAACTTACAATAAAAGAGCATTCAATATCTGAGCTCCCGGTAGGGCGACGATGGCCGTCGTGAGCGAAGCAAGCAGGTCAGCTAGTTATCTTTAACGGAATCGCCTGAAGAATCTCAAAGCATCAATTTTAATATTACAGCACATGAATCAAGCGTCTATAATGCATTAGGCTCAGGTACTTTCAATTTCAACCAACAACAGCAACCAGCAGAAAGAGCCCAGCAGCGAAAAGCAGATGGCGAGTCTATATCAGACCTGGAGCATTCTACTGATGGGGAGAGTGATGAAGAGCACAAAATTCCCTCCGACTTACCAATCGACCACCATCCATACCGTACTTGCGAGTACAGTCTTGAATTCATGGGTTCAGATGAGGAAAAAGAAGAAGAAGAGGAAGAAGAAGAAGAGGAAGAAGAAGAAAGAAACTCAACCAGATCTGCAAAGACTTCAAACGAGTCAAAATGGATGATAAATGACATCTGTATCTCTGATTTATGTCTTAGTTTTAAGGAGGCATCCTTAAAATTAGCCAAAAGCATTAATCCTTCACAACTATCTGATATTCGTCTCCTTGCCTTGAATGACATCTATAAATTTGATAGAGATTTCTCGTCTTCTATCAGCAAATATTTTTCAACCAAAGTTCACACCATGCTCAAATCGACTTTATCTTTTGATACTTATCTCCCTGCAAGAGGCTTAAATTGTTACGACTGGTGCATGGATATTGAAGTATCACCTCCCGTTGACTGCATCGCTTCAATAACGCTGTGTGCCGATTTACTTACAAAAGCCTGTAACAGTAAAAATTTCTTGGATATACACACTGCCCAGATTTTGACCCAGATCCTCCCAGTTCTAGTCAATGGCCCTCCTGAAGATTCAACAGAAGATAGCTACGTACACTATTACCTTTCACCACTGCTATCATCGGTCTTCTCAACTGGTCCTCTGCTAAAGATGAAATGGGCCAATGGCAAATTAATGAAAAATCAAACATAATTCAAACCTGATTTTCTGGTATACAATAACTCCGGCAGCAAGCAATATGTAATTATTATTGCAGAGTTCAAACCTTCCGAAAAAAAACTCGTACATTCAATCAGACCTGGTGAAGCTTGCAAAACAAACGAAGGAGATCTCAAACAAAATGATAATCAATGGAGTTTCAAAACCTGAAATCTGTGGTATTCACTGAGAAGGTGAAAACGTATACACATACATCACCCATTATTCTGGGCAACTTGACCTCACATAAATATTCAAAATAATTCTCTAGTTAATGAATGATATGGTATTATGCTCTCTGGTATCTTTCTAAGGTTGCAATCTTTTTTTTTTTTTTTTTAATACCATATCATTCAGTTAATTAGAGAACTATATTAGAGGTTGTATCTGACATAGTTTCTACACTGTGCGCGGCTTGGAAAGGGATAAAGAGGTGACATATCAGACATTTTTTTGTTACAAATATTTTTCAAGTCGGGAACGGGAGTTGACTGGGATTAAGTTAAATACGACATCTAATTCAAAAATTCAGTAAATTGAGGGTGGAAGCGCTGTTCACTATAATCAAACATGAAAGAGTCGATCAATGAAGAAGAATCTGAGAAAACTACCCAAACTGTTCTCCCAGACATCAAAAAAATGACTAAAGTTATTCATAGTATGCCAAATGTTCGCTGGGCTCCTTTGACAGGCATTCCGTTCGAAAGAAGAGTCCAAACAGCCGTTGTTCTGTTGTGGGTTTTCCTTTTGGGCAATTGCATTACTCTGTTCTGTTGTTCCCTGTTTCTACCTGTCCTATGGCCTCTTCATATAGCTTACATCATCTATCTTTACCGTGATCAGTCGGCTGAGAATGGCGGGCGTCGCTCAGATTGGTTTCGACGCTTGCCAGTGTGGAACTATTTTGCTGGCTATTTCCCAGTTAAACTGGTGAAAGAATCAGATTTGAACCCTTGCAAGAATTATGTCTTTGGCTACCATCCGCATGGAATAATTAGCATGGGGGCGTTTTGCAATTTCGCAACAGAGGCTACCAAGTTTTCAGAGTTATTTCCTGGCATTAATGCGTCTTTACTGACCCTCACAACCAACTTTAAATTCCCTATTTACCGTGATATCATATTGGCTCTTGGCATCGCATCTGTTTCGCGCCATTCATGCGAGCATATCCTATCTTCAGGCCCAGGCCGTTCCATTGTCATTGTCATCGGTGGAGCTTCAGAGTCTCTGAGCGCTCGTCCGGGAATAGCTGATTTGGTGCTCAAAAAGAGATTAGGTTTTATTCGAATGGCAATTCGACATGGAGCCGATCTAGTGCCTACTTTCTCGTTTGGAGAAAATGATTTGTATGAGCAAGTTGACAACTCAAGCGGCAGTTGGCTCTGGAATGTTCAAAAGAGAATGCAGCGAGCTGTGGGATTCACTATGCCCTTGTTTCATGCTCGTGGCATTTTCAATTGTAAGCTACCTTCTTTCTGGAAAAAAAACAAGCAGATCAACTCATATTTTTGTTAGACAATGTCGGATTGATTCCTTACAGACATCAAGTGGTTACTGTTGGTAAGGGAGCTTAACGCATGTAAAATGAAAGATAACGGTTACACTAACTGCCAAATAAAAACTTATAGTTGGAAACCCAATTTCTGTGCCTAAATTGAAGGCAGGTCAGACAGAGCCTACTCAAGAGCAGCTTCTGGAAACTCAGGCATTGTATATCGAGGAATTGGAGGCTATCTATGAAAAATATAAGGATGTCTATGCAAAAGACAGAAAACAAGATATGCGCATTATTAGTTAAAAAGACTGAAGGAAATCATGGTATTTATTTATTGCATATATTTATTCTTAGAGAAATCTATAAAGAACTGTGCTCGTAAAGAAGCATGATAAAAGGCAGAAGCTGCTTAATTTGCCATGTCCAATATTCTTTGAAATACATTGAGCGATGAAAGCACCACCTCTTCTAATAGTCTGTTTCTTTCATGTCAATTTTACTAATCTTTTCAAGTCCTGTATGGGCCGAAGCGAGACACATGCCAGGATTTGACCTGCTTCCAGTTGCAACTGATGTAACCTACAAGGCCGTCCAAGGTGATTACTACGCTTGCACTTCTGTCGTATATAACGAAGGGTTAAGAAAGCAGGTAGTAATCTTTCAAGCAATAATTGGTGGTTAAACAACAAAGTTTTACAGAAGGTATCTTTCGCTAGTTCTTCAGGTACTTTGACATACTAAAAGAACTTTTTTTCAAGTACTATCAGACTATTGATTCACTGAACTTATTGGTTTTTGCTTGTTGAATGTTTGAATCCCATCTCAATTACCACATTGAATGGCACAAGGACTTTTAGAAACCAGGAGCAAGAGCAATCCTGGCCTCCTTTTTCACTCATTAATAAAAACCCTGCGTCCTCCGTGATATAATCACTTGCAGTATCTCTATTCTTTAGCTTGGGAAATAATCGTTATGTCATAAAGATTTAAGTCTCAAGGCTACTTTATGTATTGGGTGCAATCAGCAAGAAGAGTGATTCCCAACTATAAATGTTGTCCTTTTGGCTTCAAGGTCGCCATTTCTTCGTTTAGTGTACATTAATGTGCATTTCTGTTGAATCAACCTTCGATTGTACAGTTAATAGATTGAAGACTGAATTTCCTGTGGTTGAGTGGTGGTTGCAACCTTTTGTGAGCTCAGGGATATTTCCAGGGCAAAATCAAAGCAGACTCAATGCCTGCTGTGTCACCCTACTCGTAATTCGCACCAAAGAAGATGTTCAAGAGAGTGAATCTGGTGTAAAAGCATTGTTCTCCAAGGGACTTAACGAGGCACAGTGCCTGGTGTTAAACACAAGGATGGAAAGTGATTTTTCGGATATACTACCAGTAAATAAATCAATTCAGTTTTGCAGAACCATATAACAAGCTTGCATGCAGATAATTCGTCTTGCTTTATTAATTTAGTGAATGTCCTAGGCGATGGTAAATGTGGGTATCGTTGCTCTTGCTCATCAGATACACGAACGTTTGCAAGTAAAAAAAAATCCATAAAAGATTTTTTTCGTAAGTATATTATGGTATACTCTATTTTGAGGGTTCATAGAAACCTTCAATGTAAAAGTAGTTTCTTTGCAGCACATTCTATAAACAGAAAACCTTCCAATACCTTCCAAATAAAGTTTCAAATCACCTTTAATCAAGGACACATTCTCTTTACAAAAAAAAAAGAGCACATCCTTAATTAAAGTAAACTCTCTTGTTGGCTTATGAATCTTTTCACAAGCTTATTTGCTTGAAGATGATCTTTCTGAAATGACTGTGCTATATGGAACAGCTAAATTTGCCCAATGTCACAGATAAATACATTATGCTTTAAAAACCGGTTTTTGTTTTGGATAAACATAATCAGAAGAGGGAGGATTGATTCAATGAAGAATGCACATGTCCCACAATCAAAGCGTAGCAGAATCAGGTTTAAGCCATCATCCCGAGATAAAATGTTGGGTGTCATAACGGCACTTTTATAGACATGTGAAATACACAAAAGAATCACTGGCTTTAAAACGGTTTACAACAACACAGCAAAATGTGATTCTCTTTTTCTTTCCCTCTTTTGCGGATTCTTTTTTTTTTTTTTTTTTTGTGTGCTATTTCTGTTCCATCAGAACATCGTCCCAACTCACTGATATTTCTGCCAACTATTCTTGTTCGTCTCATTTACACTGTCTAATTCATCGCATCGCAAAAGTTCCAGCCAGGAGAGCTCGTCTCATTTGGTTTCCAGTCAACAACAGCAATTGCCAGGAGGAGGAGACGCCGATGCAGATGAAGGATTTGCCTCGTCATCGTCGGTCGAAGAAGACCAAATATTCGAGGTGATACGACGCAAACGGAGCAGCCACCAAATGCCAGCCAAGCCAAACGGGCCAGATCCCATTGAAAAGAGCCGTAAGCTCCTGCATGAAAAGATCAAAATGGCACCTTTGGAATCCGTTTTGTGGATCATTTCGTTTTCCTGGGTATTCTACCAAGTGTTTAGAACGAGGGCGTTTGACAATCAGGTCATTGCTGGCTGGATTGGCAGCATTTTACTGGGGATTTTGATGGTGCGCTTCTCTTCAAAACAAAAGAGCAGAAATGAAGACTCGGCAACCTCCTCTGATGAACAGCTGGATGTCCATGATCATGGCCATCATCATCACCATCATCATCAGCACTTTCAACTCAAAAAATCAGATGGCGATCCACTGACAAAACCAGCCTGCAAGATATCAAACGAATTCCCAGAGTCAATCAACCGTATCTTTGGCGCCAGCAAAACATCATTCAGGTAAGCGGATTTTGGGTTTCAGAAAGAAGTCATCATCAAGACTGACTTTGGCCGCAGAGCGAACGCAGACGATGGTCTACTATGCGGTGTGTTGCTCTTGCCAATGGTAGCAGCCACAAAGCTTGTTGATGCATCGAGTAAAAACGCTGATCGATTTCAAATTGCCTACTTGCAGGTGAGGATGGAGCTTGTGCTATTTATGAGTGTCATTTTGCTGCTGCTCGTCCTGACCAACGATTATTCGCACCCTGTCAAACGAGTGATTCGCAAACGAGGATTGTTTGTGTCCAGTATTTGCGTATCAGCATTATGCACGACACTCTTGACCCAGTTCACGCCTCTCGCTCCCGTATTGACAGAAACACCCGTTGCCATGACAGTTTTGTCGGTCACCATGTTCCAATGGTTCCTCTATATTTGCGTTGTTACGCTGAAAAAATGCTTTACGCTGGGCGAAATGTGCGTTATTTCTCAGGCAGCTGCTGTGGTCGTGTACGGCGCATCAGAATACATTTGCTTGGCTGTGAGTTTACATCATGATTTGTTTATTTTTATTTTTATTTTTTTTTTTTTTTTT
>MU619238.1:81705-95152 GCA_025201805.1 Parasitella parasitica
TTTTCACTAGAATTACCTGGTGCACCGGAAAGGTTTTCGACACTGAGAACAGGTTGCTTTTCTAAGTGTTGGACATCTTTGGTCTGAGATGATGAGAATCGAATGCCTGAAAAGACTGCAGGCTTACTGAATACAGAACGGCAGACAGATGCAGTTCTAACAACGAGTGGGGAGGACATTTTGTATTTAATGAAAGTTCTAAAATAAAATACAATGGAACTATCGAATTTGTGGGGTCGCCCTCATCTTATTCCTTAAAACTCACGTCATCATATTGAACCTAAATGCCTCACCGTCCAGTTGCAAACCATCAGGACAAATTTACGTCAATTCAAGTAGATATTCCAAATTCACTGTGTTCAATGATATCGATCACAGGATGCAATGGATGTAAGATTATTTCAAAGGAGAGATAGATCTGCGGTGGGTGTCTTTCTTGGGAACATGGACGCAGTCATCGTGTTCATCATCGACTTGTTCTGTCATTTAATCTTGGTCTTAAGACACATTCTATTCTGGATACCATGATCTAAAGACTCCTGAAGCTACAGCAACACGATGGTTCGAGAACCAGCTTCCAAACGAATATGCCATTAAATTCACCTGCCTTTTTTTTTTTAGCGTCGTCAAGAGCGCGTATCTTGAAGTCGATGGAATACGTTGGCTGGCATTTGGGATTTATGGCGGTGAAAAATATATGTACAAGCGTTGCCTAAGATCAGCTATTTGCAAGAGCTAAAAGGGTCGCGGCTAGCAAACGGTTAGCGTTTGGTATAGATAGAAGGCCACTATCAACAGGCGTTTTAATTCGCAAGGAAACGTGTAGCACTCTGTCTTAATTGCCAATGACAAGAGCAAAAGCGTAACATACAAGTTGCATGTAATTTAAAAGACTTCACTTGTTTTGCTAAAAATGATAGCTTAAGTTCGCCTAAAGGATCACAATCAGAGAAATATATGAAAAAAAAAAAGCTATGGTTGGAATCTCTTCCAAAACTGCAATGCTAATACTTTATCAACTGAGCGATTTTCTGACAAAAAGTAAATATATGAACCAAAGAGCTCCCCCCTCCCCAAATCAGAAATGTCTCACCAAAAGGAGATTGTTTTCGTGAGGTAAAATAGTTTCAGGACAAGTATCCTTTGCATATCTGGAATGCAGAAATAGTAGATCGTAACTTTCTGGTTGTTTTTTCGAGTCCTGTATAGACCAAAGCAACATACAAGCCAAGATTTGATCTGTATCCAGTTACAACCAAAGGCCGTCCAAATATGTCTACTACACTTACACTTTGGTCGTCTCTAATGAAGACTTGAGAAAGCATGTAGTAATCTCTCATGCTTTACTTGGTGGTTTAAAAACGAAGTTCTATGAAAAGATACTTTTCGATCTTTCTTGAGCTAATGAAAGAGCTTTTCGAAATAGTGACATATTACTCTGCTGCACAAGTTTTGCGTTTGTAGAAGCATTTACCAAATCTTATCAAACTTATGATTCCTTTAGACTAATATTTATCGTTTCTATTGCAAATAATCGTTCATCGTAGATGTTCGCGTCCAATACCATATGAGTAACACAAAAACAAAGGCATAATGCAAGTAGCAAATATCTTGTGGAGAATTTCACATCACATTGCATTATATGAGGCTCTTCACACCAAGCAATCCAATTATCAACATAATTTCGTGTACTGCCATGTAAGTGGGCGTATTTCTTGCATAGAAAAATCAAGGGGGGTCATCACGACTGAAATACACACATTTGGTAGAAAATCAACGATCTTTCTTCGATAATAACATATGTATCCGTGTGATCAAACATTTTCGATTATACAGTATCATAAACATTGCATAGATCGGCAGCAAATAGAAATACCAAATATATGCTATCACCGGTGGTCGTCTAATGTAAATAAAAAAAAAAAAAGTACTCTGTCTTGATGAAAATCTTCCTTGTGTTGTTCTGTATTCATCTAGGCTAGAATTCTACAATATACGCAGAACACCTAAAGAAATTAGTGATATGTAATAGACGTTCGCATATTTGATCGATACGTGTTGTGAGAATTTCGTGGATTGGCTGCAACCGTACAGCATAATTTACCAATGTCATGCAGGTATTATAATTGTGTTACAAGTAAAAAGACGAAAATCTTCTCAAGATGAAACAACGCAAGATGAAAATCATTTACGCATAGCAATCGTCTGATGATCCGTAAAGACGTAATCTTCAGAAATGTCCCTATGTATGACATATCGACGCTATTGATGGCGAAACCTATAAAAAGAGCCTTGCTATTCTTTCGAATTAGTTTTTTATTCACTCAACTTTTTTCAGCTATGTTCAAATTGGTTTTGCTCTTACTTGCTACTCTTGCCGCTTCCTTTGTTGCCGCTGAACGCGCTTTATTCGGTTTCGAAACGATGAATTCTGAAGAGTTTGTATTTGAACTTACCAATGATGCTTTAATTGCTCATGCCAGACGCATCCTGAGTGGTGAAGAACTGGATAGGATCCATGTCCACGGAAGAATCATTAAAAGACCAGTACCCTACAATCCCCGCTACAGTTACCATTTCGAACCTGAAACCGTCAATTTCTTTACTCATGCAATCGAAATCTGTGATGCCGATGTCCGATATGTAGAAGACCATCTTGACGAAGCTTGTGGTGCCTTCTTGCCAGGCTGTCATTTCTGCCCCTGGAGTTCCAGACTTACCAGAGAGATTCCTTCTAATTAACAACTTTTATAATAAAAAATCTCACAGAAGATTAATATTTGATCTTTAAATAAAAAACTAGCTGATCAATGTGGACATGAATAGACTTCTGGCAAGGCTTCCTTTGTAGTGACTCAAGTGTTGCAACGCTGGGTAATTTGATCTACTACCATCCATCATAACTGAACTTGCTTTCATTATTCACCCAATACTCGGTGAATGCAAAGTGTCACTTCACATAATTTTTCAGTCGAGATACTTTTCATGTTTCGATGAATGAATAGAACGCTTAACCACTAGTACTATCGTGGTATTTCTTCAAGAAGTCATGACCTTCTCTTATTCCAGGTATAACCCGTGTGGTTTTATGTTTAGGGAAATCAAAGTCGAACAAACTGCTGTTATTTTTCACGCTTTATAAGGATAGCTGGAATATAGAGTCCAGGATATGAACTGATGATTTTTTTTTCGAATTCTTACGCTAAGTTTCTCGTCAGGAAGCATTTCTATTGAGTCAACCTTCGATGATACGATTACTAAATTGAATATTGAAATTTCCAAGCTCAAACGCTCGTAAAGTAGCTGGAAATGAAAGACAAGGATATTTAGTGGAATTTTAGAAAATGGGAGCCTAATGACCGATAAAGTATCAACAAACGCAAAAAAGCAGGACCAAAGCAGAGAAATGCTTCGTGTTGTCCAGGGAAACTAATCCAGCTTTGCAGAGCAATGTAAAAAACTTGCATGCAGGCGTTTTTTTTTTTTTTTTTTTTTTTTTTTTTTTTTTTTTTTTTTTTTTTTTTTTTTTTTTTTTTTTAGGTGATGGCTAACGTAAGTATCGTATTCTTGTTCGTCTAATACATGGTAATAAGAACGAGTAAGTGCAAGTGGAATCTTTGAAGCAATGGTTTTATGAACATGCCATGCCGAAATGTGCTCGACTGGGATTGCCTTCTTCAGACCAATTAATATCTGATAACTTCGGTAGCCCATCACATGCTTTTATTTGGTAAAGAATTCACAACTAGCACTGACGGTGGCACTGGGACCCATCATGTACAGCTTGATATCAATTATTTTTAGGACGAGGTTGTCAGGAAACAGGCGAGTAGATATACTGCTTCACACCACACATGAAACCATCGACATCGACGCAAATGCCGTGTATCGCAATTGCCAATTGTAACCAGCTTGGTCCATTATGTTCCATCAAAATTAGTGAGAAAAAATTTGCTTGGCATATCTGCAAACATTATTTACAAATACGACCACAACAAGGAAATAATAACTCTCTTCACAAACGATCGACAATGTTCAATTTCCTCCAAAGGGCAATTGATCAATTTATTGGCATTTAACTGTGTATGCATAGATACGAAAACGATACCCCAGAGGAAGAAAATTAATATCAAGAGGTACTGTATCTTGCATTACATTTGCTAGGAGACACCTTTTTGGCATAAAGGTCGCTGGTCATAAAGTAAGACTGCTGTCGACATTAGAACATGGACGTAGCCGTTGTGTTTATCAATGAGCTGTTCAGTCATCTTGAAGCGTATTCAACTTGATTCATGTGAATAAAATTAACTGGGCCAAGTGATTTAGTTTTGAAACAACAAAGGCAATGGGCACGTAAACCAAATCAATCCTAGATTAATCAGGAGCACACATGTTACTTGATATATCATGATATACTTTACGAGTTTCACAGGGCTGCATGAAGAAACACCTAGAAGGCAGTGACTCGAAATGAATAATACAGTCAAGTTTCCCACCTTCCTCATTTGCACTGCTTGTGATTAGGATGTGTGTAACTGCTATCAACATCGCTTTTCATTGAGCACTCCGAAACCTTAATTTTGGCTATTACACCATCCAACGTAAAAACGAGATATTAGTTTTGCCTCATCTTCTTTTTCCTTTCTTATAATTTTATCTCATAAGAAATTAGCCATGAGTCAACCAGATATTCAAACTGTAAAGACCTCCGGTGGTCAAGAACTTAAAGGTACAGTACTACGATATCCAGAGGCATAAACTGAGTTTTATTGATTTTGAAATGCACAAAGTTCATACCTATCTTTTCATCAACAACGAATTTGTTCCCGGTAATGGTCCGTTGATTGAAACTATCAACCCTGCTACTGAGGAAGTAATCTGCTCTGTTCATTCTGCAAATGAAAAAGATGTTGACGCGGCTGTTGATGCGGCTACAGAGTGCTTCAACACTAAATGGCGTAAAGTTGCTCCCGCCGAACGCGGGCGCTTGATTAACAAACTTGCAGATTTAATGGAGCGTGACAAGGAGGATATTGCTACTTTGGATGCCCTTGACAACGGCAAGGCTTTCACTATTGCTCGCGATGTCGATGTAACCGACTCTATTGGTTGTTTCCGCTACTTTGCTGGCTGGGCTGACAAAATCCACGGCAAAACTATTGATACGACTTTTGATAAATTGTGTTATACTCGTCATGAGCCTTTGGGTGTTGTTGGTGCCATTGTTGTATGTATATCTATAGTTTGTATTTTTTTTTTTTTGTTTTTGCTTATTAATTCTATGCAATGCTAGCCTTGGAACTACCCTACTATGATGCCTGTTTGGAAGCTGGCCCCCGCATTAGCCACTGGTAACTGCAGTAAGTAATCATTGATATTTATTTTTTCTGGCCCCAATGGGTTCAAATGTTCAACACATCTTGATTTAGTTGTTTTGAAAACATCTGAAGTTACACCTTTGCCATTGTATAAATTTGCCGAGCTTGTTGTGGAAGCTGGTTTTCCTCCTGTAAGTGATGAATCTGTTGATATTTTCTACCCTCATACTCACTCCACAAATATAGGGCGTTGTTAATATTATCACTGGTTACGGCCAGACCACTGGAAGTTATCTTAGTAGTCATCCTGGTATCAGCAAGATGGCCTTTACTGGTTCAACCGTCACTGGCAGTAAGATTATGCACAGCAGCGCTGGCAGCAATCTCAAGAAGCTCCAACTGGAGCTGGGTGGCAAATCTGCACAAATTGTCTGTGCTGATGCTGATTTAGCCAACGCTGCCGTCCATGCTCATGGTGGTATATTTAACAATCATGGTCAGAGCTGTAATGCCGGTTCTCGTATCCTCATCCAGGAAAGTGTTTTCGACAAATTCATGGAGCTTTTCATTGCCGAAACCAAAAAGATCAAGATTGGCGATCCCTTTGACCAAGACACTTTCCAAGGTCCTCAAATCAATAAGAGTCAGTTTGACAAGATTATGAATTACATCAAGATAGGTCAAGAAGAGGGTGCCAAGTTAGCTCTTGGTGGCAATCGTTGGGGAGATAAGGGCTATTATATCGAGCCTACCATCTTTACACATTGCAACGGAAACATGCGTATCATGCAAGAAGAAATTTTTGGCCCTGTCGTGGCTATTGCCACCTTCAAAACTGTAGAAGAAGCTATTGAAATGGCAAATGATTCTAACTATGGTTTAGCTGGCGGTGTGTATACCTCTAACCTTGACACTGCCATTACTGTTTCCAACGAGCTGCAGGCAGGAACAGTCTGGGTTAATTGCTTTGATATATTTGATCAATCCACTCCTTTCGGTGGCTATAAGCAATCTGGTTTCGGTAAGGAGCTTGGAAAGTATGCGCTTCAAGAGTACACTCAAGTCAAGGTTGTCAAGATCCAAAGGTGCTAAATCTATAGGGAACCATCATTATTGGAAGGTTATACCAGAAATCTCATAGCTCAATATCAAATTCTCAATTAAACATGTTAATAAGATAGTATTTCCTCTAGCATTTTTGTAGTAAATTGTTAATTGGAAGATAATAATGCGATTGTTGCTACTCCCCTTCTGCATCTCTTTTATTCGAGTATAGGTATAATGTCATACGCTGTTGCAGCTGCTTAAGTAGCTCAAAAACACAAAATAGAAAATTGTGGCAAAAAAAGCATACAAACACTCATTGGCGGAGAATGAATTGTATAGAGCAGATTTATCTGGCTTAAATGCAAATTTTCGCCAAAAAATGAGTATGTTGCATTTATCTCATAAGAACGTATAGCAAGTAACCCTTGCTTATTAAGAAGCTTTGGTAGATATTTAACGTTTAAACATGATTATGTAAAAAAATTAGCAATTTTTCTAATAAAAAATTTGTGCACAATTAATAATGTAAAAAGCTGTTTTTGTAGCAAAAATGCATATATTTGTCTTTGAAAAGTAAAGTACATTAATTTCATTAAAAGAGCTACTTATGGCACACATTTAGAGTAGTAGATATTGGTTGTAGCATCATTTTTCAGCGATATTTTACAACATTTGCCTAAACATGAAAAAATCCTCGACCAATGGCAAGGGCCCAAGGCCAGATTTTGATCAAAAATCTCGAGATACAAATATTTGAAAAACGGATGCAGGGAATATGTTAGAACTGAAATAACACAATCTGCGCAGAAACTGGATCTCAGAAACAATTATTTAGGATGTTATAGTCTGCCAAAGGTCTAAATTTGCACTGTAAATATACTTGAATAAAGACGTTCTAAATGTTCAGTTTATCGGCCATGATATAGTGAGATCCACTTGATAACTGAAGCATGATACAAAAAAGTAGATTTTGGTGAAAGTACGGTAATATGAATTATACAAGGGGCGGCGTAGGGGGGGGGTTTCTTTCTTTTATTGACAACAAGTTATTTCCTAGAGGTGGGTTGCTTGCTGCTGCCTGAATTTCTTTGTTGCTGTACGTCAGACAAGGCATTACTCAATTTCGAAGCTCTCGCTATCATCCTCTCTTGCTGGTAAGAAGACAGTGAAGAAAGGCTAGTTGCAGAAATCATGGACATGCGTTTCTTGTCTGTTCGAATACTAATGGCTGTTGATAAACGTTTGCTATTGTTGCCATCCAAAACAACGCTGGATGGTGATCGGATAAAGAATGATGAGCGATTGCTATTGTATGTGGAGACGGATAGACGGTTGGTGGCCGCGGATAGACGGGACAACCTGTTATTGTTGGGCGCGGAAGTGGCCGTAGATGTGGTTTCAGCCGCATTTTCATTTTCATTTGCAGAGCTGATGCGAGGTCTATTCAAGGTTTCATTAGTATATGAGTATATTTTTTCAACTGTACAAGCAGGAGATTACTTTACCCAACGCCAGTAGTTGTGGATTTAGTGGGCACTAGAGACACATCAGCTACAGAGGCAGACGAATAAGAGATTGAAGTAGACCTCAGGCCAATCTCATTGTCACGCACTCGATCCATGAGCTCAGCCAAGTGATCGCTGATACACAGTAAGGACTCTTCGTCTTGGCCAACCAGTTTATCTACTTGAGGCTCAATAAATACAGTGGCTAATTGTCGTAGACTTTGACCTATCATGGCTTGCTCTTGCTTCAATTCATTAATGGCATCCTGTAAACTCTCATGCACATGTTGCAATTGCTCCAATTCACGAATGATCCATTGGTGGCGGTCCTGCTCTTCAATGCGCTCTTGTTGATGCTGCTGTTGGCCCTGATCTGCCACTACTTGTAATGGTACTCGCTGCTCCTTTTGTGGCTGTTGCTGCTGCTGCTGCTGCTGTTGCTGTTGCTGCTGATGTGTTTGCTGTTGGCTTTGAATGGATTTTGCATCCACGCCTTCTGAAACTTCATCGACTACCTCCCATACCTTGACGACTTCTTCTTTTCGGTGTCTCACAATGGTCTCCAGCTCGGTCTTGAGGGCAAACACTTGTCGAGCCACCTCAGCCGCATCGTCGTAGAGCTGGGTCATTTGATTTCTGGTCTCATCAAGATCAGTGCTTGCTTGCCCTAGGGAAGCTTGCACCTGCAGCAGATTTTGACGAGATTTACTTATCGAATGACTTGCAAGCACCTTGAGGCAGTACAGACTTGCATCGAGCCTTGCAATGTAGCACAGGGTCGAAAGTTTCGATGCGCACTGGACATTCAGTTGCTTGGATTGCAATGCAGTAAGTTGCAGCTCTTGCTCTTGCTGTGACGTGGATGTAGTTGACGAGGCACAGCTTTCATCGTCTTCTACATGCTGGTCTTCCATAACGATTTCTGTTACAAGATTCGAGTCTTCTTTCCAGTCTTTCTCGACACGGACATGCGGCGTTTCGTCAGTGTCTAATCTATCCAAGAGACCTTGCAGGAGAGCAGGTGGTCGGACTTTTTGCAGCGACTCCCTGGTAGCGTCTAATTGCAGCTCAACGTTAGTGTACTCCTTCAGCAGCTGCTCTCTTTCTTTGTCCAAGGCGTGCTGTCTATCAAACAGTTGTCGTGTGCAAATCATCACTTGGTGCAGTTCTGACTGGACTTGATCTTCACTGCGGGATCTTTCGTTGTCGTTCAGCTCCTTTTCCAGCGACAAACACAGTTCATACATCTTCTTCTTGCCCGTCGTGATTTTTTCTAACTGCTCTGTCACTTCTTCAATGTCTTTCTGGATCTCGTATAGGTTGGAATGGAGGATATCGAATGACAGCTCGAGCTGATTTAGTGAGGGGTAGCTTGCGCCTCCCTTTTTGGGATTGTTGTAGATACTTGCCATGATGTCGTGCTTTTGACGTACGGTAGTGGGTTGACTGATCGATCGAGTCAGCTGATTTGCTTCAGACAGCGGCGGTTTTTTCTCGTCTACTTTAGCTTTTGTGTACGCTTTGGTCAATATCTCCTTCACGCTGAGCCAACGTTCTTGCACCAGTGCTTTGGCCTGGGTCAATCTTTGCTTGTCTTGTTGGCTGTCCTGATCTAAATGTGTCTGAATCTCGTGCAATACTTGAACTACAACGACCGTCATGTCTTGATAGAGTCTGTTTCTATCATCGCGCAAATAGAGCACTTGGTCAATAGGTACAGTTTGCAGAATGAGCAGTGATTGCGACAGATGAACAACGCAGTCATCGATGTTTACGGGCTCTTCGTTTGGCTGCATCTTGAGCTGTTGTTGCTTTCTGGCTGCTGCCTTTCGCAAACGCTCAATTTGGCCAATTAAATCATCCTGTGCCAGTTCGAGCTGACAGAAGCGACCATCAATGCGTTCAAACACGTCAAACAGTTTTTCAATCTTGTCGTGCTGCAGCTCAGACATTTCCCAATCTGCTTGATGCACTTGTTCGACTTGCTCCAGCTCCTCACGAAATGACATCATTACCTTCTCAACTAGTTGGTCTGTTGAATCAAACATCTCATGAGCTTCGCGTAGCTCAAATCTTAATTGAGATATCGTCTTCTCCAGTTGCTGGATCGTAGAAACTCGTTCGTTTTGCGCAATATTCCAGGAGCCTAGAATTGTGTCTGTGATGTATGCTAGTGAAGCCTCAATAGAGTCTGTAAAGGTGGTCTGATAGCTGAAAAAGGCCTTGAGGATAACCTCAAAATCAGAGTATTCGTCGTAGCTGGGATCGCCTTTTTGGCGTTGAATCGTAGCTACAAGCAGCTGCTTCTGCTGGGACATGGGCAGCCTTTGATTGCTATCGTCATCGCAGAATAGAAACGAAGCCGAAACATTCGAAGTGGAGGCCATTGTTTTCATCTTGCTGCTGATGGGATTGGCGGCAATTGCTGTGGATCGAGACACAGACCGAGTAACCGACGAGCGATTGTATTCACTTGCTGAGTCAAAGGGTCTGATGGTTCCGCTCAGCGACGAGATGAGGGATTTTGTCTTGTTGGCATGCTTGCGTTCTGCTTCTAGTTGTATGATTTTTCTTTTAATGTCTTCTGATTTGCATACATCCAAAGGGGTCAAACCCTTTTTGTTTTTGAGGCTCAAGTCCGCACCACCCTCAAGTATCAGGACTTCTAGCACTTCAGGAACACCACCAAATTCAGCAGCAAAATGCAGTGGCGTATTGCCAGTTGGATCAGCAATATTTACAAGCGAACCAAAACGAATCAAGAGCGATGCACACATGGCCAAATGTTCAGGGACGTTACTATTGTCGATTCCCGTCGACGTGATTGTGGATGATGATGGTGTTGGCAAAAGCGAGGGCTGCGCTTCGGATACAGCTTTACTACTGTTGCTCTTTTGGATGCCCCACGAGTGCCCATCTTTGTCAACCCCAAACCTCGCCAAATGGTGCAGCGCAGTTCTACCGTAGTAAGTCTGAGAATTCATATCAGCGCCAGCTTGGAATAACATGGTGATTGTGTCGAGCGAAGGCAATGGTTTGGTACGCATGGCATGGTGAAACGCCGTGAGGCCAGTCTTAGGGTCATGGTGATTCACAAGCAAAGGGCCGCATCGCTGAATTCCGTTTAACGGGGGTGTTTTCATCAATAAAGTTTGAAGTGATAGATGATCATGAATTTTAATTGCCTGCAAAAATGCAGATTGAATTATATGTACAAGGGGTGCTGCAGCAGGATCGAGATGATCGATTTCTCTCAATGTGTCGAATTGAAGGTGTGATAACGATGAAGGGTAGTTTGGAATCGTACCAAGTAGATGCGATAATTTGGAATAGTTGATGGGATAATTTACAGTACAGTTGTTTGATGTTACCTGTATGAGAGTTTCGGGGTTTAGGGCTAGGGTTAGGATTTGATTTTCATGCAAAAAGTATCAATGCTTACAAGTTCAGATCTCTTCATTCTTAATACTTCTTCGCATAATTGAACGATCTCAGGGTTTCTCTCGGCGTACTGGATAGCAGACCAGCCATGACTATCCGTGATGTCAGGAGAGGCATGGTAGCCTAGCAGTATCTTCACAATGGGCACATTTCCATCTCTGGCTGTATATAGAGGCAGCGTGAGTATATTTCGCAGCTAAAACAAACAAATCTTGAGCCTTTACCAGCATACATTAATGCAGTTGCATTTTTACTGTCCGTTCCATCAACATTGACCCGCCCGTCTTCCAGTAATAGCTGGATAATGTCAGCTTTTCCGAGATAACTTGCTAAACATAAAGGGGTGATTCCTTTGATCTCATACTGAGGGGCGTCCAATGTGGCATAATATAAATTTGGATGACACAATAGTATGTTTTTCATTATATCGAAATGACTTGGATTTGTTTGAGATATATAGTGTAGGTTTGACGTATTGATATTCGATGCATCCAAATCCAAACCATAGATTGCGCACACCAATGCAGTTCTGTTTGAACAGCACATTAGTCAGTCTCAGACTATTGCAAAACTTAACACAACATTACCTCCCCCGGCCATCCTTATTATTGATATCCGCACCTGCACTTAATAAAAGGCGTACCATGTTAGGATGGCCGCCTAGCACAGCTATGTTCAATGGTTTGCATTGATATTTCTGGTCGCTCTGTAAGCTGTTTATCAAATCTGGTCGACTGGCAATATCTGACGGAATCACTGGTGAAGAGGTGTCTTTGGAGTTCCAAATAAACGAGCTGTTGACATCAATGCCTGTTTGTAGCATTGAGCGCACTTTCTCAACATCGTTTCTAGCAACAGCAAACAAGAATTCCATGTTTTATTTCGAAAAGAAAACCAGAAGAAGTGAAAAGAAAGAAAAAAAAAAGTAAAAATAAAAGTAATAAGAAGAAGAGAAAAAGATAGATGTTGATCCAGGTATCATTTATTCCATCAAAATCAATTGCTTTACCATGATTTTTTTTTTTAAAAAAAAGGAGGTTACTTTATTTGATGTAACATTGAACAAAAAGGGAGAAAAAGAGACAGGATTTTAAGGGGGCAGTGTTCATAGAGCCATAAAAGAAAATTAAGGGGGGCTTTTTGTATTCCTTGTGTTGCTATACGGCTCATCATCGCAGCGAGCATTATGGTTGTTGCTCTTGATTGATTTGTTGGATTGAATCCCAGTTATTAATGGCTAAATTGGATCAAATGTGTAATCTATTCGCGCGCGCACCGCAAGCTTGTGCTATGTAGACCAATGTTGCTATCGACAACTTGAGCAAGCACACATTGGAAGCCTCTCCCCATCTATTTATAAAACAAGAGACATGTAATAGCTGGTATATGATGACGTACAAATCAGTGATTTGCTCCATGATGTGTGTACTGATTTTTTACGGACAGCGGGTGATTCCTCTAAAAAAGAAATTTTTTTGGAGATAACCAAAAAAAAAAAAGTTGGTTTGGATATACTCTCTCTTTCTTTCCTCTTTATTCCTTTTTTCATTTTTCTGAACCTCCATATTTTTATACATTATTTTATTCCTATTTAATCAAAAAATCAACGCAAAACTTGGGTAATTTTCTTTGTATCTTTCTCATATCTTTTATTTCTCATCTTTTCTTCTCTGCAATAGAAAATATGGCCGAAATAAGAAGAAAGCTTGTTATTGTTGGTGATGGTGCTTGTGGTAAAACTTGTTTATTGATCGTCTTCTCAAAAGGCACCTTCCCTGAGGTAAGCCCTAGATGAGTATTCCTTTTTGCTTGCACTCTTTAATAACACATCTTGGAACGAAATAGTTCTATGTTCCCACCGTATTTGAAAATTACGTAGCTGATGTCGAAGTTGATGGAAAACACGTGGAATTGGCTCTATGGGATACAGCAGGTAATGTGAATGTATAAATTTCTTCAACATGTATCTCTAAACACATATACATCAAAGGCCAAGAGGATTACGATCGTCTTCGACCCTTGTCATACCCTGATTCTCATGTTATTTTGATTTGTTTTGCTGTTGATTCTCCCGACTCTTTGGAGAACGTTCAAGAAAAGGTTTTGTATCATTTACCCCTTATTTTTTTTTTTTTT